>ML663456.1:1944524-2112246 GCA_007570785.1 Antilocapra americana | reverse complement strand
ATGATATCACCATGGGTTTACATATGCTTCCCCTCCGGGTCCCCCCTCCCTCCTCCCTCCCCCCCGGGAAATCTCGCTGCACCAGTCCCGAGCATCAATCCTGGGCTGGCGATTGATTAGACACATGACAATTAACATGCTTCAATGCCCTTCTCCCATCTCATCCCACCCTTACCCTCATCCACAAAGTCCACAAGTCTATTCTATACTAGAGCTATTTTCAGGAGGGGTGAGGAGTGACTCCACCTTTTCTTCACCATGACAAAATAAAAGCCACCCCAATGTTTTTCTTTTTAATGCTAGAGAAAAACCATTTGACACACTCATTCTGACTAAATATTGTCATATTGTCTTGCTTCCTACATGAAACATGAGCTCTGTATTTGAGTATTGCTGCTTTTTGGTTTGAATACTGTCCAAAATCAAAGATACATACAATAGAGGCTTGGTGTGGACCCATTGCATGATGTGACACTGGCACTAATGTGAAATGGTCTTTCTTGGGAATAGAACTATGCTTTCCATAAAAACAGGTTGATTCTTAAGAACAACAAGACCCACTGATGAAGAATCAAGGTGATTCTCACCTCAGTTTGTGGAATTTGCCTCAAATCTTGAATTATAAAGTGACCAAATACTTTTCCTCCTTCCTTCCCCTTCCCTCCAATGTGCTACCCTCTTTATATGCCTTATCAACAAAGATAACCATTATAAAAGTGGCATCTTTTTATTCTTCTGAAAAATGCATCTGTTCAAGAAGATCAGAGTTACCTTATCAAAAGCAGAAAGAGGCAGTCATCTTGAGATTCAGTGGTCTCTGTGTTAAGTACATTCTGGACCCATTTGTACATGGAATCCTATTTTCTCATGGCTTTATCTAAAGGCATTTCAGGTAGCAAACAGCAGGCAATAATTTGTCCTTAAGTGTAAAAAACAAGCAAAATATACTTTACAAGACAATAAGCTTTTCAAACTTGTCACTTTAAAGAAAAACAGAAAGAGTCCATTTTTAAATTGCATTTGATTCTACCATTGTTGACAATAAGATGAACTGACTGAAATCTTTAAGAAATGTTGTAGTTTGAAGGGCCAAGTTTCTATGACCCAATTGCTTTTTCTAGCTGAAAACCAAAGGGTCTTATCACTTAGTGATGGTTCCATTGACAACTGGACTGATTATCTCTTTGCTGACTTGTCCTGAAATCTGTCAGCTGCAGGTTCCTGTCTTGCACCACCACCAATACTAGTAAGTTCAATAGAATCTCAAAAAGTCATAAACTTTAGCTGAATGATAACTCTTTGGCTAAGATTTTCTAGCCTAAGTCTAAAAATGACAAGATTCTTTTCTTAGGGTGTCAAAATTTACATTAGTCTGTAGAGAAATCATTCATGTCTTTGGCATTCTTTGACAACCCAGCATCACTAAGGTGTGACTCGCTGAATAAATTCAAGGAAACTTGAAGTTTTGAACTTGAAAATCCCCTTTGAAATGCTAAGAATTGCTGTCTAGTTCTTTATTTTCAAAATTCTTGGTTGTCAGAAAAGCAGGGCACTGGGAGGAAGAGAAATGAAAATGGGGGCAGGGCCTATGCAGAGGCGAGCAGAGGCTGGGAAGACCATGACACAACATGGACCCAGGAGGAAGGGGATGAAGATACATTTTAGGCTGAGTTTCATTCTTCTGGATTCCTCCTGCCTTCCTCAGCTCTGCTAATCAACTTGCCATCTACCAGGCACCTCTACATGACCCCTGTGCAGGCTGATTTCCCTCTGCATTTTTTATAACTTCTCATTCCTTTGTCAAACAAATCCATGAATCCAACATGTTCTGGCTGGATCAAGATTATTATCCCCCTACCCCCACCACTATGTTTTTCTGCTACCATTTCATAACCCACACTTGAAAAATGCAAGTTATTTTTTACTCTGTCTCACTTTTCCTAGACCCATCCCACATGCTTGCCAAATCCTTTTGGTGTTCCCCCAACCAAGAGTTTCTTCCCTTCCGCTATCCTACTTAAATCTTTTTTCCACTAAGGTTCAGCTTTTTTTTTTTTAAATTTTGGCCACACTGCTCAGCATGTTAGTTCCCTGAATAGGCACCGAACCTGTGCTCCCTGCAGTGGGAGCATGGAGTCTTTATATATTTTTTATTTTTAGTTTTTAAATTTATTCATTTTTAGTTGGAGGATAATTACTTTACATTATTGTATTGATTTCTGCCATACATCAACATGGATCAGTCATAGGTATACATGTGTCCCCACCCTCTTGAACTTCCCTCATCCCTCCCAGTCTACCCCACCCCTCTAGGTTGTCACTGAGCACTGGGCTTGAGCTCTCTGCATCATACAGCAAATTCCCACTGGCTGGGAAGCACAGAGTTTTAACCACTGGACTGCCAGGGAAGTCCTGAAGCTCAGCTTTGGTGCTACCTTTTCAAGGTTTTTGAAGGTCCTTTCATCCCCAAATTAATTATTTGTTGCCTTCCACATCACTTTCCTTTTTTTAAATTGAAATGTAGTTGATTTATAATATTAGTTTCAGGTATAGAGCACTGTGATTCAATATTTTTTACAGCTTATACTTTATTAAAAGTTACTACAAGATGATAGCTATAATTTCCTTTGCTATATGCAATATATACTTGTTGCTTCTCTATCTTATACATAGTAGTTTTTTTTCTCTTAATCCCATACCTCTAATTTGCCCTTCTCCTCTTCTCTCTCCCCTTTGGTAACCATTAATTTGTTTCTTTATCTGTAAGTCTGTTTCTGTTTTATATATATATTTGCATTATTATTTTTTATATTGCACATATAAGTGATATCATACTGCATTTGTATTGACTTCACTTATTTCACTAAACATAATATTTTCTAGGTCTATCCATGTTGCTGCAAATCACAGTATATCCTTTTTATGACCAAGTACTATTCCATTGTATATATATACCACATCTTTATCTATTCAGCTGTTGATGGGCTCTTGGGTTGCTTCCATATCTTGGCTGTTATACATAGTGCTGCTATGAATTTTGGGATGTATGTATCTTTTTGAATTAGTGTTTTCATTTTTTCTGAGTATATTATCAGGAGTAGAATTGCTGGATCATGTGGTAGTTCTGTTTTTAATTTATTGAGGAACCTCCATACTGTTCTCCATAGTGGCTGCTCTAATTTACCTTCCCACCAGCAGTGTACACAGGTTCTCTTTTCTTCACATTGTTTCCAACATTTGTTATTTGTAGGCTTTTTGATGATAGCCATTCTGACAGGTGTGAGATTACATCTCCTTGTTACTTTGATTTGCATTTCTCTGATAATTAGTGATGTCGAGTATCTTTTCATATAGCTGTTAGCCATCCATATGTCTTCTTTGGAAAAAAGTCTGTTCAAGTCTGCTCATTTTTAAATCCTTTAAAATCAGTTTTTACCATTTTTTAGTCATTTTGTGGTTTTGATGTCATATCATAGACTACATCTTCAATATTATCCTTTTACTGTTTATTGTAGTTATAATTGCTTATACAATTTGTTTGTCTTTTAATTTACACACTGGCTTATTAAGTGTTTGACCCCAGTCCTTACTACATATTTGCCTTCCCTAGTGGGATTTTCCCTTTACTATAGATTCTTACTATTTTTCCATTTAGAGAAGACCCTTCAGCTTTTCTGTTATGGTAGGTTTAGTATTGAGGAGCTCTTTTAATTTTTGTTTATCTGAGAAGTTCTTTATTTCTTCTTCTAAATTATAATTTTGCTGGGTAAATTGTCCTAGGTTGCAAGTTTTTACCTTTTAGCACTTTAAATATATCATGTCACTCCTTTCTGGCCTGCAAGGTTTCTGCAGAGAAATCAGCTGATAGCCTTATGGGGGTTGTCTTACAAATGACTCTTGTTTTTCTCCTGCTGCCTTTAGAATCCTGTCTTTATCATTCACTTTTGCCATTTTAATTGTGATGTATGTTGGTGTGGGTCTGTTTGAGTTTATCTTATTTGGGATCCTGTGTGATTCCTCTAGTATATCTGTTTCCTTCTTCAGGTTTTGGAGTTTTCAGGCATAATTTCTTCAAATACAGTTTTGATCCTTCCTTCTCTCTCTTCTCCTTCTGGAACCCATATAATGCAAATGTTTGGATGCTTAATGTTGTCCCAGGAATATCTTCAGTTGCTTTAATTTTTTTTAATTTGCTTTTCTTTCTGCTGTTCTGACTGGGTGGTTTCTATTTTTCTGACTTCTAGATCACATATATGTTCCTGTGTATTACTTTGTCTTCTATTCATTCCTTCTAATTTGTCTTTTATTTCAGCTTTTGAATTATTCGTTTCTGACTGGGTCTTTTTTATATTTTCTAGTTCTTTGCTGAAATATTCTCTGATTACATCAATTGTTTTCCATAATTCAGTTAACATTTTTATTACCAGTGTTTTGAATTCTTTATCTCGTACATTTTTTTAATTTCTGTTTCTTTAATCTCTTTTATTTCTTTTTCATTATTTTTCAGGGATTTTCTCTTGCTCTTTCAATGGAGAGTAGTTACTCTGCCTTTTCATTTTGCTTGGCTTTCTTGCCTCTCTGAGTTTAGGTGAAACAGTTGTCTATTGCAGTCTTGAAAGTGTGCTTTTCAGTGGAACTGTCTCTATACTGTGTGTGCCCAGTGCATTTGGTGGGAGAGCTAGATGTGATGTGAACACAGTCATTTTCGGTTGAACCATCTCTATACAGATTGTGTGTGCTCAGTGCCTTTGGTGGGAGAGCTGGACTTGATGTGAACACAAGCCACATCTGTCCTCAGTGCACTGGCCGTTATCACCTTGATAGTGGGTGTGGCTGGAGACAGAGCAGCTAGAGCTTGTGGTGAGTGTGAAATGGGACTTCCTCTCTGTTCAGTGGCTGTCTCCACCCTCTCAGGGGTGGGGCCTAAGATGACTGTTCTCTTTAAGTATGTATTTTTCTCTTCTCCTCACACTAGGACCTTTGCCCCAGAGAAAGGGAATGCTAAAACAAGTGGGGCCCCATGTGCTGACTGCGCGTATAGATGTCCACGGCTTCACTCAGACATAGCTTCAGGTGCAGATCTCCTTTGTCTCTCACAGCCTTCACCACCCCTACCCTGTTATGGAACCTCTCTACAGGAAAGATGGTGCCTATGTGAACTCTCCGCGGCTCTTGGAAGGTCAGCTGTGGTGCAGTGGCTGCTGTCAGACATCTGAGGGCTTCTGAGGCACTGCTTCAGGAAGAGCTAAGAAAGTTCCACTCAGACCTCTGTGTCCCATGGTTGAATCTTTTCCTCTGTTGTGGGCACCCCGGATCTAGTTCAGTGCTATGGCATGGGTTGAGCAGGACCAGAGTATTCACTGGTCTCAGGCTGGCGGGCATGGCAAAGTGGTCACAGGAAACCCACAGCTGCTGGGGCAGACCTCTCTCTGCCTTGCCTCAGGGGCAGTTCTCCTTTGTCTCTCATAGCTGATCACTCTTCCCAGCCTTAGCTGTTCCTGCCCTGTTGTGAGACTCCTCCATACAGTTTCACAACACTGTATGTATCACTCTGTGTGATATCAAGGTAGGGTGTGAGCTGTGGTGGGGTGGCTGCCATCTGAGATCTGGGTGACTTCTGGGGGTTGCTGTTTGAGTAGGTATCAACAATGGCCATTGCTGCTCCACTCAGGCATTACCCTGGGACTTGGTCACCTCTGTGTCCCATGGTCAGGTCTTTTCCCTGGTCATGGCTTCCCCAGATCTAATTGCTGTGCCATGACACGGAATGGACAGGATGGGAGTGTTGCTTGGTACTTTGGGCTGGGGTGCATGGCTAGCTCATTGTTGGAAACCCACCAGGCTCAGATCTTTCTCTGCTCTGCCTCGAAGACAGCCAGTGCATGCCCTCCTCATGAGTGGAGTCCAGTCCTCCTGCCAGCCAAGGGGGCTTGTCTCCCCTACATAGGACCCCAGGTCTGGGACACCCAGTCTGTGGCTTGACCTGATTGCTCCCCACCTAAGCAACCCCCCTTTTCTTCTGATTTCCCTCCCAGGGGCACAGGTCTTGACCTGATTACTTTTCTTCCCTTCCTACTGGATTATGTGTGGATTGTTCTTACAACCTTGGTTGTACAGGAGTGCTTCTGCCAGTTTCCAGTTAGTTTCAGTGAGAATTGTTCCACTTGTAGATGTATTTTTGATGCATTTGTAGTGGGAGGTAGGCTCCATTTCTTCTTACTCCACCATCTTGGTCTCTTCTCTCTCTCTCTCCTTTCTTATAGTACTTATTGTTGTTTGTTTGCAGACCTACCTCTCTACTAGATTAGCTTTGGATGATGGAGGCTACATCTCAGTGATGTCTTTTCCATGGTGCTTAGCATATGGTGCGTATGTGTGTGGTAACTTACTTCAGTCACATCTGACTCTTTGCAACCCTATGCTCACCAGGCTCCTCTGTCCATGGGATTCTCCAGGCTAGAATACTGGAGTGGGTTGCCATGCCCTCCTCCAGGGGATCTTCCCAACCCAGGGATCGAACCCACATCTCTTAGGTCTCTTGCATTGGTAGGTGGGTTCTTTACCACTAGCACCACCTGGGAAGCCCCCCTAGCACATAGTAGGTACTCTGTAAAAGTTTATGGAATGAGTATATTATTATTCATCCCTTACCATACCTGTCTCCTGTGACCATTTTCTTAAGATTTTGAAGATGTGACCTGACAGTATGTTGAATGCATGTATATTAAACTAGTGAATAAACCAAAAAGGAAACAGACTGACAGAGAAAAAGCGAGTGGTTACTAGTAGGGAGAGAGATGTGGGAAGGGGAGGATAAGGGTAGTGTGTTAAGAGGCACAAAGTGCTTTGTAAAAAGCTACAAGTACATATAGTACAGAACAGGGAACATAGTCAATATTTTACAATAACTATAAATGGTATAGGCTTCCCTTTTGGCTCAGATGGTAAACAACCTGCCTGCAATGCAGGAGACCCAGGTTCCATCCCTGGATCGGGAATATCCCCTGGAGGAGGAAGTAGCAACCCACTCCAGTATTCTTGCTGGAGAATCTCATGGACAGAGGAGCCTGGTGGGCTACAGTCCATGGAGTCACAAAGAGTTGGACATGACTGAGCAACTAACACTTTTACTTTTTTTCACAAGCAAGATACTCTGTGGTATCTCAGGCTTTTTCTGGCCCTGAGATGCTGTGACTTTTGATTTCCCTTTAGAGTATTTTTATTGTTTGTGGGGAGTAAACCCCACAGAATCTAGGAGACTTGATATACAAGTTTTGTTAAGTGCTATCAGAAAATCTGTTATTTAAAGTGATTTTTTTCATTTACTTGCCGTTTTACAAAATAACCCTTACAAATATAGTCAATCACTGGAAAGCAAATTATTCAAGTAAGTCATCAGCAAAAATGGCAGAGTGAAGACTTCTGAAAATTCTACCCATAATAGAAATGAAAAGAATTGTCAAAAACAATCAAAACCAAGTTTTTCAGCACTCTGGAAATTAACCAAAGGTTTGCACCAATCTGTGGAATATTCGTTTATTCATGAATAATGACTGCCTCATAATAGTCAGCTTTGTGGCGTTTTCACTTGTGCTGTGCCCATCCTTTGCTCTCCACCTTTGCAGTGGCCTTGAGAATTCACAGCTTGCAACCATAGGGAAAGCCAGCAACTTGATAACCCCTGGAGAATGCAGAACAGGTTTGAAACTCCTGTAAATCCTCATTTCTAGAGAGCTGTCATTATTTGATCTGTCTGGTGATTCTCCAGAAAACCCCACATGTAAAACTTTATTTGTCTTGATTTGGAGGTGCAGATAGCCTCCCCCTCTCTGGGTTGAGGCGGGGGGGGCACTTTTCTGAAAAACAACCAGAGGCAATTGATTAACTTCACAGCTATTTGAGGAGTAGATAGCCAAAGTCTGAAAGGTAAAGCTGAAGAATAATATATTTGTTGGGACTTTGAAAATTTCAGGCATATTCTTGGAAACTTAGGGGACCACATGCCTGCTCAGGGATGTGTACAGTCCCAAGGCTATGTGCATGCTCAGGAAAGACCTGAGAAGGCCCTCAGATCTAACTCTGGCTGACCTTGAGCTCTGTATAAGCAGAAAGGGAAGACTAAGGCAGAGTTAATCAACTGCCTGGCTAAGTGTTGAAGGCATGCCCTAGCATGTACACAGAGCGTCTTGGCCAAGACTGGGAGACTTTTTGGTTCCAGGAGCTTATGGAAATCTTTTTCTCAGTTATTATTTGACTACTAAGCTAACCCAGCAGAGACTTCAGTCTTTTTAATGATTATTAAAGTAGAATGGAACAGAGTGAAGCCTGTTGCCCATCAGACTTTATAGAAGTTGATTCTTGGTCCACCAAGCTGCAATATTTGTAGCTCTGCCTGTATAGTTCCTATGTCTTTAAACAGGTTGAAAGGGCAAGGAGCTCATATACGTCTGATGTCTATGAAAAATGTTTTCAGAAGGATTGCTGTTCACGAGAATTATTTGTTTGGAAATGCCATTTCACTTCTGCACCTCAACCGCAACCCAGTTGGCTTCTTTATCTTTCTGAGTTCTTGTGGAAGACCAAGTCCTCTTTTTCCCCCAGACTCCCTTTTATACACTCTCCTCATGTTATCACTCTGTACTTCTGTTAATCTCATCTTCTGGTCTGGCTTTCTTTCGTTTCATCCCTGTAACTTTCAACTCAGGCTGGTTATGGGCTGACACCCTGAGTTCTTGGAGTCTATTTTCTAAGAGGAGTCTCTGGAAGAATAGAGACTGTAATTGTCCTTTTCCCTGGTCCAGGGGTGAGGGGTGTAAGAGCAAGAGGAAAATTCTTTGGCCATCATTTTGGTCAGAGCCATCTCAAATGAAGCAGTGCAGTTCTCACAGGCTGTAAGGGGCTGTACTAATTTGACCAGATAACTGGGCAATGACTCACTGAGACAGGGTTGGCGATAGAGAATTTTTTTTCAGCCAGTACTAAAAAAAGACCTAAGGCTTATATGCATACATGTTGTACATTCATCCAATACCTCCTTCTTCATCCTTCCCAGAGGAATGCCAGAGAGGTTGCCCCTTTCCCACACTGCTCTCAAATTGCTTATTTTCTGACTCACCCCTCCCCTCTGCCCCCCTTTTCTAGGCTGCACTGGATGTTTGTTTTAACCTGATTTCTCTTGCCTGTGAGGGGTGGAGAATAGGGTGGAAAGGTACACAGTGTGATTTACACCACCTCTGTCCACCACCTCCTGGGGATGGCCTGACCTGGATGATCATTTTTAGCCTGCTATTTCCTGAGCATGGGCCAGGGGCTGCAGCCAGGGGCAGAAAGGCTAAGACTGTGACACAAGCTCCCTGGCAGATTTGGCAGTGAGGAGTTTTCACTGGGGAATGAAATGGCGGTCTCATTTCTAATTTCTGTACATTGGAAATACTGCCATGGCCGTGACCCTAATGATGAAAACATCTTGAGGAGAAAGGCTACCTAAATCCCTGAGAGGTTGGACTTCTGTCACATATTTCAAGAGGGGCAGTATCCCTGGGTAGCTGTGTTTCTAAAATTATAGCTTCAAAAAATTATGACTTCAATGTATACAAATTATACAAAGTATAATGTCAGCCTCCAACTGAGTAGTCTGTTTTCATGATCAGATAAGACTCATTTATTTATTTCTAGGAAAGACCATTTATTTCTATGAAAACAGCATGCTCCTGCCTTAGAAAACAAAGCCAGAAAAAAGCAATTTGTCCTTTCAAGTGAGCTAAACACATCCTGCAGTGATATTTTTTATAGGAAACTATTCCCTTGGTGCTCTTAGGGGCTGGTCTGCACTAATTGGCCCCTGCTGGCTTTGAGCCCCCCTCCCTGTAGGGTCTGAGGGCCTCCAGTTGCTGAGAGGATAAAATGTGTGCTCGGTTGTTTCAGCTTTGAACTTGAAATATGATTTGTCATTGAAACAGCGCCATAAACTATGAAATATACTAACAATTTCGTTTTTCTGCTTATAGGTTAAGATAGATTTTTCCAGGCTGGCTTGGAAACTTATTTACCACCTATGATATTCTCTCTCTCAGAAAACTACTGGCTTGGCCAAAAAGTTTGTTCAGATTTTCCCAAAACATCATATGGAAAAATCTGAATGAGCTTTTTGGCCGACTCAGTACTTAAAGGAAACTTTTATGAAAAAATCCTTCCCTTCACAAGTCAATCTTGAGTCTTTTAGCAGATCCTTTCCCTGCAGGTGGTACAGAAGTGAATTTTGACTCATCCCACATTACCTGGACATAAGTTCTGAGACTGTGGCTTATGAACTTATGAGATTTAATTGTATTTTGTTCAGTTCTTTTCTGTTGAGAGATAACCATAGTCATTTGTAAATCCCAATAACAAGTTCTATTTATCAGTTGCTTCAAGATTCTTCTTTGTAGAAGTTGTAAGTGAATAAAACACTAAATTACTGATAAAACATCTGGACTTCCAGCTAAAATATTACATTTTCAGAGTTGTATATATGGTGTTTCAGGCTTGTCATAGCCCCCCTTCTAAGCCACTGGCTGCTAGAAACCTCATATTAGTCCCTGGGGTCTGGTTAGACATGGAAAGGGGTCAGGTATGCAGGTATTATTGTGTCAACTTGTACTACACTCACACTAGGACAAGCTAGAAAGTGGCTATTTACAAAGAAAGCCCCATTGGAAAAAAAGGTTTGATGTAATTGTGACCAAAACATCATTCAGAAATGGTGCCAAATGGGACCATGAGAAAAGGAAAGTCTAAACAGGTGGTCAAAAGGAAATCCTTCTCTTAAATATTTTGAGGCCCCATAAGTGTCTTTGTTTCTCAAGCAGGAGGATTTGCTTCCATTAGATTCCAGTGGTGAATCTAAAAAAATCTAATTTTTACCTTCAGGACAAAGGTAATAATTAATAAATCATAGAAGCAAGTCCCCTCTATTACATTTTGCTAAAGTTTCTTTCCTTTTCAGTTTTATCCAAGTATGAAAACCAGATTACTATTTTTGCTGACTACCTAGAAGACTTTCCAGATACAGATGAGCTGGTATGGATCTTGGGAAAACAGCATCTTCTTAAAACGGGTAAGGTTTGGTTGCATTTGTCTGTGAGAACCCAATGAGGTGGGTGCCCGAGGTTGAAGTCCTACACTGTTTTCCTTCTTGGGTTGATAAGGGGTTAATGCTACTGATAGGTGGATTTACTTTACAGCCAGAGGAGTTTAAGCCTCCGGCCCCTTTCTGCATGCAAGGACCCTTCTGAGGCCCTAACAGTGTGTTCACGTGATCATAGGTATTTGTACAATTTGAAAAAGTCATATTTTTTTCCTTAAAGGAGAACCCCCCAGTTCTATAAGCCTCGGGTTTCAAAACACATTGACCAGCTCTGGGTATTACTAACCAGTATCTAGTCTTTGATGACTACATACTTCTCATTCCTCTCATGTCCTTTTCTGTCTAGATGAAAAACACTGCCACCCAAGGGACTTCTAAACAACCTATGGCTATCAGAAACAGTCTCAGACACTGAGAAGTCTTATAGTTTTAGAGCTTTTGCTGACTGTGGTACTGTCTCAGTTTTTTCTGATTTTGTACAGAACTTTTAACCACTGCAGCTAGATGGAAAGGAGGCTTGGCTTTCTCTTCCTTACCATTACATTCTTATAGATTGAGAAAGACCTTTTAAAGTTAAAGTGCTAACAACCTTGCACATAGATAAAACCTGAACTTGGGAAAGAGGCAGCTCTGACTTTTGTGTCTGAAGAGAGATCCTCTTTGGAGGCCCTAGTATGGAGGGAGGGACAGGAAAAAGCTGACCAAAAGGCGAGAGATGGGGCTTCCCTGGTGGCTCAGTGGTAGAGAATCCACCTGCCAGTGTAGGAGACATGGGTTCGATCCGTGATTTGGGAATATCCCCCATGCCGCAGAGCAACTAAGCTTGTGCACCCCAACTATTGAGCCTGTGCTCTATAGCCTGGAAGCCACAACTACTGAGCCGACATGCCACAACTACTGAAGCCCTGGAGCCTGTGCTCTGCAACTAGAGAGTAGCCCACGCAGTAACGAAGACCCTGCACAGCCAAAAATAAGTAAATAAAAGGCAAGAGAAGAAGGTAGCATCTTCTGACTCCATTTGAGTCTGGCTTCATCCTTTTGATTGGAGAATCCTGAATAGCGGCGAGCACCTAGTGCTAGCAATTAGGAGACCTTTTGTATTCAGACTCTTCTACTTCAGATAAGTCACTTTCTGGATCTTAACTCCTTTTGCCAGTAATTAACAGAGGGACTGCAGGTGATCTCTTCTAGTTATGACAGCAGGGATCCCCAAGTTGCCAAATATACCCAGTATCAAATGTTAAGTTGGAAAAGCCCTTTCAAGGTGAAACTCTTCTTAAAGCCTAGGGCTTCCCTGGTGGGCCAGTGGTTAAGAATCCGCCTGCCATTGCAGGGGACACAGGTTTCCCCCCCTGGTCCAGGAAGGCCCCACATGCCACAGAACAGCTAAGCCCATGCACCTGTGCTCTAGAGCTCACATGCCACCATTACTGAGCTCACGTGCTTAGAGCCTGTGCTTCACAACAAGAGAAGCCATTGCAGTGAGAAGTGCGCACACGACAATGAGGAGTAGCCCCCACTTTCCACAGCTAGGGAAAGCCTACACAGAGCATTGAAGACCCACCACAGCCAATAAATAAATAAATCTTTAAAAAATGTCTATACAACTTTCCCCAGACTTTCTAGCATATAGGCAAGCCAGAAGACATAGAGAATATCCGAGGAAGGAGTGAGGGGCATGAGCATTTGAGACAAGGGGATAAAATAATAGCTAACATTTACCTCAGGTTTACTGTACTGTGTAAGCTACTGCCTTCCAAGTAGAATTATCTTGTTGAATGCTCATATCTCTGGGAAGTAGGTGCAATTATTCTCCCCATTATACAGATGAGGAAACTGAAGCTCACAGAAGTTAAGTAACAAGGCCACACAGTTGGTAAGTAGCAGAATCAGGGCTCAAACCCAGGCAGAGCATGACTCCAGAAGTCTCACTCTTGACCATTTTACGTGTGCTTCCCATGCTGTGCTAGGCACTGGCGACATGAAGGGGAAGAAAAATCCAGACAGCTTAGCTTTCTGATTTGTTCAGAGGAAAGGCAGAAGAGAAAATAGAGACTATTGGTTAACACTGAATTAACTTTTCTTATTTTAAAGTGCCATGACTATAAATTCTGTACAGAATTACAAATATAGATGTGTTTTTGAGAAGGGGGAGAGCGAAGAAGGCTAAGAAAGACAGAAGCACAACTAAGTACAGATGGACATGTGGAAGCCATATTTGTGGCCACTGAAGTAAATTTACACTGTAAAATATATACAGGAAGGCATGCTTTGAAAAAAATTACAAAAGCATCTGTGATGTTTTATCTCCATTTAGATTACAAATACCAGTGCACTAGGTAGTATTGATAAATTTCTTACACACTTAATTTGCTTAGCAGGGGCATCTTTTTAGTTAAAGGTTTATATGCACACACACATGACAACAACCTATCCCTCTTTAGGTAACAGACCATGGATGCTGATGAGAGATCCAGCCAACCAGCAGGCAGGGGCTGACTGCCTTGTCAATAGGTTACCAAGGACCTTGCTTTTCCTAGTCCTTATCTTTTGACCATGTGATATCAGTGTTAAGTACCTGCTGGGGCTATGGAGCTCAGTGAGGAGACAGGAGCCACTCAGCATCATTGTAGCCAGTAGCTCTGGTCAAAATATAGGTGGGAGGAAATACTGAAATTATTTGGCTAAAATGAGACTGGATTTCCTATGAATTTCCCTTAGCCTCATAACAATGGAAATGACTGGTTATTTGAAATTGAGTTTGCCCCTGGCTCAGAAATCAAAGACAGATATCTTTAGATGGGATACGGTGATTTAATTTTAATTTCACATTTAATTACAGAAAAATCTAAGCTGTTGTCTGATATAAGTGCTCGTCTATGGTTTACATACAGGAGGAAATTTTCACCAATTGGTAGGTATATCATTTGTTATACTGTGCTTTCTTCCTTGTAGATAGCTTTCCTGAGGTTATCAGTGATATCACAGAAACCTCAGAATTAATAGCTCACTATGGTGAAGAATTTAGTTTGGGGGAGTCGTTGATTAAGTCTTATGCTTCATACAGAAGGTTCGTTGCTGATGTGCCTCAGCATGCATGGTTCCATGGCGTTAATGTGTAATGCCAGTTTACTTTTGAGCCCACCTCCAAGTGTTTGGGCACTACAGATATTGTTTTAAGTCTATGAGCAACAAAACAGTCAGACTTTTAACTTGATACAATCCATTGCTTTATGGAATTATTTGATTATTAAAGATGACTGTACCTTGAAGGAAATGAAATAATTCTTTTGCTTTTTTTTTCTTCCTATGATATGAAAACACTTTGCCACTGGGAAATGAATTATAGTGGATATCCTTGGAACTAATTCTAGGCAGTTAAGAGTACCAGCCACTGTCTAGAAAAAAGAATGGTTTAATGAGCTAAGTGAATAGGATCCCTCCAGAGAAAATTTGTAAAATGTTTGCAAGCAGGGTTACCTCTTTCTAATCTTGTGGTCCTATAGAAAAGGATCACCAGACCCAGTTGGTGGAAGCTATTCTCCTAGAGGAAACCTGTCTGACTGATTTTGTTTTGGGACTGGACCTAATAACTGGAGTAAAATCCATCTTTCTGATAAGTGTGAAAAATGAAGTTCATACAGACTAATTTTTTTTTGCTCTCCATAGGAAGTACCTGAGCAAAATACACAAAAGAACAATCTTTACTACTCAGTAATTCTAAACTGTTAACTTTTTCTGGATGAAGAGATCTTTGCAAGATTTGAAAACATTTGCAATTCAACTCTGACAGTGTTTTGAAAGAGATGATCCCTTCTTTATGTGGGCTTCATTGCATATTTCCATACTAATCTGGCCTATAATCCCACCATTAGCAAGAGCCAAAGGACTCCACTTCCAGCTGACAAGTTGGCTCAACTCTCCTCATCTTGCTGTAGCAACTCTCCTTCAGTCCCCACAACAAAAGGAAAGGAGCAGCCATCTTGGCCCACTTGTCTTACATGGTCGATGATGTTGTTTACAGTTAATCTTGTGAGACCATGCTTATAGTGTACTTTTCCACTTCTGTGTTGGGAGAGGAAGCAATGAAAGCATAATGTCTCCTCTGCCATCCAAGTTGTATGACTTCAAAGTACTTTGAAAAAGGATATTGAGCGCTGCCCACCTCCAGCCATGTATATAGGATTTTTGTTTCATCAAGTGTTCTTCAAATGGAACCTGTTGTCTTGTTAACTGGTTTTGTGCCTTTTAAAAATACAGTATATTTCTAATTTACTAATAGTATTTTATATTAGGACTTCCCTGATGGCTCAGTGGTAAATAATCCACCTGCCAATGCAGGAGACACGGGTTCAGTTCCTGGGTCAGGAGGATCTCCTGGAGGAGGAAATGGCTGCTCACTCCAGTATTCTTGCCAGGAAAATCCTGTAGACAGAGAAGCCTGATGGGCCCCAGTCCATGGGGTTGCAAAGAATCCACTTAGTGACTAAACAACAACATTATGACCATACTTATCATACCAAATATTTACATCATCTTGAATGAGTGTAGAACACTTTTATAGATACTCTCTCATTTAATTCTTATAGTATCCACTGATAGTAGGCAAGATATATGCTGTTATCTCCAGTTTACAGATGAGACTTAGATTAGGTAACTAGAGACTGGTTTTCTGATGCCTAACCTAGGACTCTTTCCTCTATTTTACATTCTCCTTCTTACCATTCAGAGCTTCATATTTAGAATGGTCAAGAGCCTTCCAGATTTCCTTGACCATACGGATGATCAACTTTGGTAGCATTTATTCCTTAACTCAGATAAGATTGCCCTCCTCTGGAAGTGAGCTGTGAAAAGCCAGACTTTGTCAGGCAGATGATGACATGGCATGGATTAAGTGTTGGTAGTCATACATGGTAGTTAGTCATCTACCAAAATTGAATGCATACCTGGATGACTCTAAGCAGAAAACATACAGGGGAGGTTTTGTTCATTTGTTTGTTTTGCCTTAAACGCATTTTGGTTAACTCAGCATTATCTTTGCAAGTTCCACATTGTAACAAACCTTGTTTGATATCTGGCTTTATCTCTTGCCTCTCTATTCTGAGTATGTGTGCCTGTCTATATTGTATGATTCTCCAATATGCTCATGTTTCAGGAAAGGGCAATTTAATGAACTCACGTTCATTCTCATCCATTTTTCCAACAGGGGGAACAGGCCCTTCATCAGATGCTGGCTGGGGATGTATGCTACGCTGTGGACAGATGATGCTGGCTCAAGCCCTTATCTGCAGACACTTGGGAAGGGGTGAGTTAAATTTGTTCGGGCTTGGAGACCTCTGCAGTCGTGTTTACTGCTGATGGTTTAGCCTTGGTGCTAAAGGGAACAGAATTGCAGGTTCTGAAGTGCTCTCTGTAAGCCCGTGTGGTGGGGCTGACAAGTGAACAAACCCTCTCATGAGAAGGAAACAGCTGGCATTTCCTTGTGACTCACTAAGCGAGAGAGTTATTTTCCTGGGACAGAACTGAACATTGAGTCAAGTGTATCATAGAGTTTCCATCTTCATTATTGTTCATGTGAGTTCTTAAACAGGTCAGATAACAAAAGGAGCAAGAAGAAGGGTGTGGTGGTGAGTCTGTTTTTTGACCTCATTTAAAATATTTGCCTGGCGAAAGATGTCAGTGACCTAAAGGAAGTGCCTAATGAGGGAGCCAGTGCTATTTTGGTTTGGGTCCACTGATGAGGTCCACTTGATAATGAAGGAATCCTTAAATTAGCTTTCTCAGGAGGCTCCTTTATTAAGAACTTTCCAATACAACATTGTAAAGCAACTATACTCCAATAAAATTAATTTAAAAAATAAAAATAAAGTTTTAAAAAAGAAAAAGTAACTATGTGAAGTGATAGATGTGTTAAGTAAATTATGATAATCATTTCACAATGTATAGGTTTATTAAATTATCACATTGTATATCCTTTTAAAAATCATGCTGTTTAAGCTAAATATATTCAATTTTTGTCAGTCATACTTCAATAAAGCTTGCAAAATTTTTTAAATAATAAAAAGTACACACTATCTTAAAATTAGAACCTTCCAGTAATCATTGTTGGAACACTCAAGTCTTTTGCTTCCCCATGGGCTGACCTTGGTTAGATGCCACTTCAGGAAGTTGGGTGAAAGTCTGGTTTGCCTTGGAGATGAGGGAGTGAAAGGTTGCCTTGGATGAGACTGGGCTGCTGAAATCTTCAGCTGTTACTCCTTGAGATTCAGAGGTACAACATCTGACACCCTTTCCCTGACTGTACAACCTCACACATCCTCCTGCAGTTACCAGAGAAGACTGGAGAAGAGTCTGGGGAGACTTTAGGGCTTCCTGCCTTTTTTTAGGGTTTAGAATGTCCCGTGCATGCATCCCCTGGGTAGTATCATAACTTCTGTTTAACAGATGAGGAAATTGAGGCTCAGGAAATAAGGTGACTTGTCCCAGGCTGAACAGCAAGAGTCATTGATTTGGGAATAAAATGCAGGTCTTCTGTCTCCTTGTCCAGTGATTTCTCTACTGTACACATACTTCTTGGAACAGATTCATTCTTACTCTTTTTACTTTCTCATTTATGAAACACTTCAAGATGATTCTTCTGGAAATGAATATTATGAGAGCAAACTGGGGAGTTTTCCCCACAATCAGCAGTCTCAGTTGCTTTAATGTAAAAGCAAGTAGCAGGAAGAATGTGGAAATAGATCTCACAGCTAAGATATTCGAATGAGAATAAGTGATTTTATAAAACATTTGGGAGCATTTCCTTTTTGGTTATTTTGCAGTTGAGGTGGGGTATAAGTTGACTTATCACTGTCATCAGTAAATATTTAGTGGTATATAGCAGCCAGCTAAGCAGGATTTCCCCCAGAATCAGACAGTTCAGTAGCTGGTGAAAAACAGTTGGATGCTGTTCACCCTCTGAAGACTGCTGAATATAAAGTTTAAACATTTGGTTTCAGAAATACAAAAGCAAAGAGAACTAAAGACTCTGGAGATAATGGCTTTTGCCTTCCAGTAGATTTCACTTGTGAATTCAAACACTTTCTAAAACCTCAGGAGAGAAATTTCTGTCTTGGAAGCCAACTAAGTCTCAGAAATCTGTCCCATTAGGCAGAGTTCATAGAGCTGAGGGAATAGAAACTGTGTCCTGTCCACAGAGGTGACAATGAGAGGTTTTTCATAGTTGTCCTCAGCAAGTCATAAGCAGCCCCTGTAGAATTTGGAGGCTGTGCCTGAGGCACAGATCAGATCTCTACAGGTGTAATTATTTTAGTTTTGGTCATAAGGAAACCTTCAACACCTGATAGCAAAGTTATTTGTTTTTCCAAAGCTCAGTGTGGCCTTTTAAAAAGGCTATGTAAAAAATGGCAGTGTGCATTTCTTTAAAAAACCTTCTTAGCTGCAAATTGTGTTTATTCCCCTGGAAATACTAGTGTCAGGACAGCACTTCACCTCACCCCCCATGAGACTCTTGACAGTGCTGCTGAAATACACGAACCAAAGCCATTGGTGTTTGTGTGGACGTGAGACACTACACTGTCTGAGTGAGACGTGGATATCCTGCTGGGTTTTGAGGTGACATCCTGGTCACACAGTAACTGACTAGAAAGGCCTTGTGACACTGTTTTCAAGTAATATTTACCCAACTCCAGCTCATGGGCAAAGTCAATTTCTTGGTCAACTTCTTGTCTTGCTTGTACTTTATACCCACTGAGTTTCTGAAAGAAATCCATTTCTAGATGTCTTGCTCATCAATATTAAAGATCCTTGGGAATGTTCTGACCTGATCGTTCCCACTTTCTAGATGTAATGCCTTTGTTTTCCTTCTAACCTCATAGTCAGAGTAAGACTACAGAGATAACAAATGGTTATAAACATGAGTTTAACTCTTTTTTTTTCCCTAAAAAGACTGGAACTGGGAGAAACAGAAAGAACAACCCAAAGAATACCAACGAATCCTACAGTGCTTCTTAGATAGAAAAGACTGTTGCTACTCTATCCATCAAATGGGTAAGGTCACATGAGTAGTTTAAAGACTGTCTCATTGTTGCAGAGTCCAATTAAGAGGAAAGAAACACTGTGCCATTCAGCTTACTTTGCCTGTACTTGCTTTTCTTTTTTTAATTTAAAATATTTTATTTCATGTGGGATCTTTAGTTTCGGCACACAGAATCTTTTACTTGGGGCATGTGAACTTCGTTGCATCAGTTCCCCGACTAGGGATTGAACCCAGGTCCCCTGCATTGGGAGCCTGGAGTCTCAGCCCATGGGGCACCAAGAAAATCCCTGTACTTGCTTTTCTTGTCCCCTGCTTTATATGTGACTCCACTAAGTCATCCATCTACTTAATTATTTATGCAAAAAATTAGGAGTTGGTGGTTTGTTGGAAGACCTTTCGCTAACATGTTTATTTTTTCCACGTGAAAACAGCACAGATGGGCGTAGGAGAAGGGAAATCAATTGGTGAATGGTTTGGACCAAATACAGTTGCACAGGTGTTGAAGTAAGTAAAAAGATTGGGCATGAGCCCTATTCTACTGTCTCCTATGCCTGCCTCCACCAACTCAGTATCCCATCAACCAAGCAGTTCTTGCCATCCCACTGAGCCATCAAACATCTGTGCCATTTTGCTCAGATACTTCTTTGAAGTGTGTAATGTGTGTAGACAACTGTCTTTGTTTATCAGAGTTGTAGTCATGAGTACCAGTCTAGGTAGAGGCCCCTCAATAGAAACCATCTAGCCTTCTTTGGTAGCTACTGTAATTGTTGGGCTCTCTGGAGCATGATGAGGGGACCTGCTTCAGGCAAAATACAAATGGGGCACTGTTTCAGTTACTAGCCAACCTTCAGTGAACTGGAATGTTTTGGAAATGTGCTTGTGAGGGGAGTGGTCTGGATTTCTTGGGGACCCAAGTGAAACCTGTATCTTGGAATCACCCTTCGCTAACAGTGCAACCTCTCTGAGACCACTTTCTTACTTAAGTCTGTAGTGCCTTTTGGGGCATTGTTGGTCAGCTGAGTGAGGATCTGGTTGGTATTTCAGGAACCACTGCAAGCAGCCAGGGTAGAAAGTATAAAAAATTACAATGGTTGTGCTGATCCCAAAACCTAGCTTGATATGGTTGGTTTATAAATGACATCCCTCAGAATTTGCTTCTTTCTTCTAAAATTTGAACTTCCCAACAACAAGTAAATGGAAACATACATTTTAGAAAGAATTTAGGTGGGTTCTTACTCATCATGAATGTTATTATCAGGAACAGCAGTATTGATGATAATGATTATGTCATTATTATTTTGGGGAAATATAAAATGAATGAAATGAAAATATAATGGTAACTAACCTTTTATTGGGAGCTACTTTAGTTTGGGAGAGAATGTGTTTTTGTTTCATTTTGTTGCTCGTTGAGACTTGGCTTTACCCCAGAATCCCATAGTAGCCAGGTTAAAAATGTCTTCTTCAAAGTGGCAAGAGAAGAAAATAAGGGAGAAATGGACAACATATTTACTCAGATAATCTTTCTTTTAACCAGGTTTTCTTTCTAATCTCTGAAAGTGAAAGTCACTCAGTTGTGGCCAGATCTTTGCAACCCCATGAACTATATATAGTTCATGGAATTCTCCAGGCCAGAAGACTGGAGTGGGTTGCCACGCATTCCTCCAGGGGATCTTCCAAACCCAGCAATCGAACTGGGGTCTCCTGCATTGCAGGTGGACTCTTTACCAGCTGAGCCACCAGGGAAGCCTCTGAAGTCATGCAATTCAGCATGCTCTATGGCTTTATATCTTCATTTCTTGACCAACAAGGCCCAGCAAGTCTCCTGGGACAACATTCTTACTGCACTTGGGGAGGGACAGAAGAGATCATCTCCTCTCTCTGTTTCTCTTTCTCTCTATCTCTGGATTTCCCGGGGCTTATTCTTTGTATTATATACGCTTCTAAACAAATATATATTCATATATTCACATACACATACACACACACACATATGTTCGTGCTAAGTTGCTTCAGTTGTGTCTGATTCTTTGCAGCCCCATGGACTGTAGCCTGCCAGGCTCCTCTGTCCATGGGCATTTCCAGGCAAGAATACTGGAGTGGGTTGCCATGCCTTCCTCCAGGGGATCTTCTCAACCCAGGATTGAAACTGGGTCTCCTGCATCTCCTGCATTGCAGGCAGAGTCTTTACCTGCTGAGCCAATAGGGAAGCCCATATATATATACACATTTTTTTAAGTAACAGTTTTCTTTCTTTTTTTAAGCAGTAAGTCAGAATGTCTCACATTTAAGAAAAGAAAACAAAATCTCTTAGGAGCAGGTGTGCTGGTCCTTTCTTGCCCAGTAGGAGTAACATCATTTTGCGAGGCAGCCTGTTCCATTTTATAAAGCAAGGCCTTCTTTCTGAATTTCAGAAACAGTCACTCTGAAATTTTCAAAGTCCCTGGACATGGCATTTTCCAGAGCTCGGTCAAAGGAGCCAGACCTGACCTGAATCCCACAGAGAGAACAACTTCTCTGTGGCTCCACATTCAGTAACTTCTGGAACACTGGACATACATAGGTGATGATGCTGTTTTCTGACAAGATGTCCATCTTACCCAATTGTGACTTCATTGTATGTTGCTTTGCAGAAAACTTGCTTTATTTGATGAATGGAATTCCTTGGCTGTTTATGTTTCAATGGATAACACCGTGGTCATCGAAGATATCAGTGAGTCCTTGGCCGGTTTGCCTTCTCGGGTGGTTGGGTATGGAGGTTCTTCTTTACCATTCAGAACATGTCGGGGTAAGAGAGGGAGAAAGAAAGCAAGAGAGAGAGAGAGAGAGAGAGAGAGAAAGAGAAAGAATAAACACACACACTCTCTCTGGCCTGCCCCTCTAGCAAGACAGGGGAGCACAGGGCTCTGGTTAATCATTCCCTATGCCCTTTTTCCTCGTCCCTTTCAGCTTTCTGAAAGGGGATAAAAAATGAGAGGATCTTTGGTGCCCCTCAGTGAAGTACCAGATTCTTTCCCTGCAGGTCACCTCAAGTGCAGATAATCAGTTAAGCTACCCATGGGTCTTCTCTGGCCTCCCCCCATCACTGTACTCCTCAACATGGGGCTAGAGAGACCAACAGATACAGTCCCTGTTTCCAAGGCCCTTGTAGCCTAGTTGACAAATGAGATTCTCCCAATGAGCCTATCATATCTGAGGAGACACAAGGAGTGTTCAGTTGCCAGAAGGAAGAGAAGTAAGGGCTGGACCAGTACCCTGGGCTTCCTGTAGCAAGTAGGGCAGCAGGGCCCGGGGGGCAGCAGGAAGGGCCTTCCAGGTGGGGGGGTGTCATGTCAGGTCTCCCTTAGTCTTGCCCATGGCGCATCTCTTCGGGCTGAGTACCTCTTCTTTACCTAGTCCTGTCTTCTGTTTCTAGAAAAAATGTGCCGCACCCTGTCCTTGAGTGCCGACACACCTGCCGAGAGGCCCCTGGAGTCTCTGACTGCTTCCACCCAGAGTAAGGGCCCCTCGGCCAGCTGCACAGCCTGGAAGCCCTTGCTGCTCATTGTGCCCCTCCGCCTAGGCATAAACCAAATCAACCCCGTCTATGTTGACGCCTTCAAAGTAAGTCACACCTTTCCCCAAGCTGCCTGTGGCCTGCCCATCCCACCACCATCGTGAGCACGGAGATCCGTGAGCAGCAGTCCGCAAGTGAGCTGAGAATCTTGCGTTCTCTTTCCCTCTAGGAGTGTTTTAAGATGCCACAGTCTTTAGGGGCATTAGGAGGAAAACCAAATAACGCCTATTATTTCATAGGATTCTTAGGTAAGAAAAGAGTAATCACAAGTAAGTCACCGTGGGCTAGGGGAGGGTGGGCACAAGGTCTGGGTGGAAGATCAGGCAATTCCAGTTAGGAGGCCCTGGCCTAGCCTGGAGATGCTGTGGCATGTAGGCAGCTCATCCTGCCTCTAGCCTGGGGAGTAACACCTACCTCTGCCTCACAGAGACCAGTGTCTCCATCTCTTTGCCTCTCGGTATGATGGTTCCATGGCTGTGTTCACACTGGACAAGGTCACAGCATTGCTTCAGCACCTCTTTTTTCCTCTGGGACCCAAGATGGCAGCGCTTCACTTCCCTGGCCTTGCCAATCCCCTTCTTACTGGAGCTTGGGCATTCGGGCCAGGAGCCATCCTCTGACTTCCCAGGACCACACAGCTGGGCCTGCTAGCTTATTGTTCAGAGGCTTGACTGGGTGGGAATTAGAGGAGGTGAAGACAGAGGTGTCCCTTTTCTAATAATGGAGGCTCAGCCTTAAAACACCTAACCTAATGTGGATCCTGATGAGCAACCCGACATTCCTGCCTCAGTGGACACCTCTGGAAACCCCGCCATCTTCCTCACCAGCTGTGACCAGAGATATTGAAGGCCCTTGGCACACAAAAGGAGTAGCCCACCTCTTCTCAAACTTTCATGTGCACCGAATCACCTTGAGATTAACATACAGGTTCAGCAGGTCTGGGGTGGGGCCTGAGGGCCTGCATTTCTCACTAGGTAGGGCAGGTGCTGCTGGTGCCACACTTTGAATACCCAGGGCCTAGATCCCTAGTTAGTGCCACAGAGTAAGGGAGCGATGTGGCCAGGGAAGCAGAATACTGCCACCTCTGGCAGGAGTGGGCTTTGAGGAACTATGAGTTTAGGGTACAAAGGAGAGCCAGAGCAGGCATAGGGAATGGTGTGAGGGATATGCAGAGGAAACGGTGAGATGAGCTTGGCCACCTTCTCAACCCGTCTCTTCCTCAGAGATTCAGGGAGGTGAGGTGAGTGGGAACAGACAGACCTGGCCCCTGTATGTGGCCTGCCTCCCACTGGCTTGGTGTGTGACAGTAGGAAGAGAGTCAACTCTTTCAGTCTCAGGTTCCCTTTATGGAAAATAGGGCTGATCCTCAGCTCACCATGTTGTCACCTCACAGTAAAGCACTCAGTAAAGAGCCAGCCCCAATGCTTCTTTCAGCTGCCTTCTTAAGGTGGGGTTTCTCTGCAGTTGCTGGGCTCGCTCTCGAATGCTGCCCTCTCCTGGTCGATGTTAAGAACTACAGCTTGATGGAACATTTGAAAAGTGGAGGCTTTTACTTTCTTAAGTTCAAAACCCAGTATTTGGAGTTTTATAAATTTAGATGTTCTCTTTCTCTAAGCTTCTGGGTTCCTGTCAAAGAAACTGTTGCAAAAATCTGTTTCCTATTGTCTGTGCTTGAAGACAAACTGAAAACAGATTGGAAAATAATTGTGGAGGGATCTCAGTGAATTCCTGGGCTCCCTGGCTTCCTTATCCCAGGTTACCCGGAGAGAATTTGCCAAGTTGTCTTGGCCCTCCTTCTCTTGGGGGCCCCTGGGCTGGGGAGACTTTGGTGGAGTTGGACTGCTTATGAAAGAAGTATGCCAATCCCCAGTTCCCAAAGCAGAGGTTTACATAGTATTCATTTGCCCATTAATTTAATAAATCTTTTGTTTAACCTTTACTTGAGGCTTCAAAGTTACCTCAACTCCCCTTTTCTGACTCACCCCATTACTGTATTAGGTTTGGGTGGGGGACCAGATTGACAGAACGTCTGAAGGGATATATAATTTATCATTATAATGGCTTCCACAATGACTCAGCAGGTAAATAATCTGCCTGCAGTGCAGTAGATACAGGTGATGTGGTTTGATTCCTGGGTCAGGAAGATCCCCTGGAGGAGGAAATGGCAACCCACTTCAGTATTCTTGCCTGGAGAATTCCATGGACACAGGAGCCTAGTGGGCTACAGTACATGGGATCACAAAGAGTCGAACACGACTCAGTACACACACTGATCATTATATTGTTTATGATATATATAAATGTATATTTATATAATATATTGAAATATATATATACACATTTATAGAGAGGTACAGATTAGTATCAATAGTTATATAGAGATGGGGCTTCCCTGGTGGCTCAGTGGTAGAGTCTGCCTGCAATGCAGGAGATAACAGGTTCAATCCCTGATCCACAAAGATCCCCTAGAGAATGAAATGGCAACCCCCTCCAGTATTCTTGCCTGGGAAATCCCATGGACAGAGGAGCCTGGCAGGCTACAGTCCATGGAGTCGCAAAGAGTTGGACACAGCTTAGCAACTAAGCAACAAGAATATAGCGATATATCTAGCTGTAGATAGATAGATAGGGTTAACTCTGAGGGGGAGAGATCATTATTTCCATTTATGCCTAGTGTAAAACTTAGAGGGGTCGTTTTCTCAAGGTAACTGAGCTCAAAAGTATCAAAGCCAGAATTTGACTCCAATTTGGCTGTCTCTGCTAACATACCCCCTGCTTCCCTAGTGCTCTCTTGCCCAGTAGGAAGCTGGGAGATGCTCCTGGTGTACAAGACTGTGGCCAGGGTGAGAACCTGGCTGGGCGATATTTTCTGTTTAGAGGAGAGATGTTTGTCTCCTGTAGTTTGGTAGAAGGTGCCACATGGAGCTCTGTCACAAGAACTGGGTGTCTACAGATGGTGGACCTCCCTGTTCCTTCTTCTCAAGCCTCATTGGAGACCTTGATATAGTCCCCACGTCATTTCTAGGACTTTTTCAATCTATTGTATCTCTTTTAAGCACTGTCAGAAATAGATCAGCCCACAGAGCTCCACTACACACTCATACATACATACGCATACAGATACACACACACACACACACACACACACACACACACACACACACACACACACACACACACACAAATGGAAAAGGGCCAGACTCAGAGAAGACACTGTTATTATTCCCAGTACCTTAAATCAAAGGCTTCGCGGATGGCTCAGCACTAAAAGAATCTTCCTGCCAATGGAGAAGATGCAGGATCCTCTGGAAGAAGAAATGCTTCCTTTCCTGTCAAAGATTGACCACTGGTTTGAACTAAAAACTTGGGCTAGTCAGTAAGTTACTTTGTTTCTGTAAGTCTGTGATTCACATCTATTGACCAAGTCCTGACCAAGCCAGACACATGGCTGTGCAGTTTTTGAATGAGCATGTCGGGGTGCTTAGTCACTCAGTCATGTCTGACTGATCCCATGCTTGTGACCCCATGGACTGTAGCCTGGCAGGCTCCTCTGTCCATGGGGATTCTCCAGGCAAGAATACTGGAGTGGGTTGTCATGCCCTCCTCCAGGGAATCTTCCCAACTAGGGACTGAACCCAGGTCTCCCACATTGCAGGTGGATTCTTTACCGTCTGAGCCACCAAGGAAGCCCAAATGAGCATGAACCCATGCAAAAAAATCACATAATAAGGCTGTTTTATAGAAGAGTCCAGTCACTCAGATCATTTAAGGGGATTCCCTGCTGGCTCAGACAGTAAAGAGTCTGCCCACAATGTGGGAGATCTGGTTTCGATCCCTGGGTCAGGGAGATCCCCTGGAGAAAGAAATGGCAACCCATTCCAGTATTCTTTCCTGGAAAATCCCATGGATGGAGGCATCTGGCAGGCTACATACCATGGGGTTGCAAAGAGTCTAAGCAAGATACATCCTGCGTTTGTACTGTATTTCAAGTAGTTCACAGAATTGAAATCTTCCCATTCTGATAATACTCTGTGAAATAACTGTAACAGGCCCAGTTACCCCAGTTTAAAAACAAGAAAATTAAGACAGAGTGGAGTGGTTTGTCTTAGGTCTGTGATAGAGACAAATTAAACTTGGCATCAGACGTCAGAAACACTCTTTGCCAACAGAAGCACTTAGATGTACCCAACACAATCCTGAATGCCATTCCACAGACCTGTGGGGTGTCCCGCCCTACCCCATCCCCCTGCTTCAGGCAGATCTCTCTTTGCTTCCCTAAGCCAGTCTAGAATACAGAGGCCCAGTTGGTTCTCAGGCCTGGACAGTGAGGTTGGGGTGCCCCCTTAGGTATATCAGCTCATGATCTTTAGTGGTACTCTCAACCCTTTGAATATCAGATAAAAGGAGAGATTTTATTATCCCAAATCCCGCCCCCCCCCCCACCGCAAGTCATTATTGGGCTAGACATTTTCCGTTTGATGAAACATCAGTTTTTCTCCCATTTGTAACAGCTGGTCATCTCAAACTGAGTTTTCCCAGTGAGGTGTATCTGTGCTGATAGTCCTGTGACCAAGGCAGTGCCTTCTGACAGGAATCACTGACTTTCTAACACTGACTGACTCGCTAGCGAATAAAGACAAGAAGTCACCCCCCCTGGTATCTCGTCTGTGGCACAGTCAGCATTCCCATTTCTTTGGGAGGCCAAGGCCTTTTTCTTGCCCAGATGTGCTCTTTGACCATAGGTCTAAGAACCTATGGTCTAGAGCAAGATGCTTTCCAGTGTTGAAAGAGTCAGGAAGCTTCCCTAATGGCACCTGGACTCACGGCCTGGTGATTCCACCTACCACCTCTTGGCTACTGCTGCTCACCGAGCCCGCCATGTCATCTGTGGTCGCTCATTCCTCCCTTGTCCCCAAACCTGTCCCTTTCCATTTTTGTACTTGGACTTTGAGGAGATGTAAATGCTAGGGCAAATCCTCACATGGAATGATTGGCTTTGAGGCTGGGTGACTTGCTTTGAGCATGTTCAGGCTTTCTGTTATCTCATTCCCATTGTCACCAAGGGAGGGGTTAGGACAACTAGAGTGACCCTTCCAAGGACAGCAGTGGGGCCAGGGCGGGTGATTATCCAAAGGCTAATCAGGTCTCATTCAAAACAGGTGATGAGCTCATTTTCCTGGACCCTCACACAACCCAGACCTTTGTTGACACTGAAGAGAATGGAACGGTTGATGACCAGACTTTCCATTGTCTGCAACCCCCGCAGCGGATGAACATCCTGAACTTGGATCCTTCTGTAGCATTGGTTGGTATCTGAAGGTTGGGTGGGCCAGGAGACATACCGCTGCCCTATCACAGTTTGGTTCCTTGGGAGTTATCCAGGTTGCTAGATAGGATGGCAAGAGAATATTTGCTTCCCACACCCACGAGAGGTAGTGTCATGTAGTATAGTGGGGAAGGAATGGGTCCTGAAGCCGAGTTGGGATCCAAGCCACTTACCAGCCATGGACTGACGGGGAGTCCCTGCTTAACTTTTCTGAGCTTTGGCCTTCTCATCCCTCCCATGGGCAAAACAATAGTGCCTTCCTTGTAGGCTTGTGTGAGGTATGCTGTGTGTAAGGTACTTAGCACAGTGCCTGGCATATTGTAAACATTCTAGAAATGTTGGTTATTATTGGTGTTGCCATCTTTCTCCCTTTTCCTTCTTGCCCCCTAAATATTGCCACCCAGGCCCAGGGAATAAGGTGAGACATAGGAAGGGATAAGGGGGCAAGACCTCCTGGGTGGAAAATGTCCATTCCTCTGGGCACACAATCCAGGAAGTTGCAGGGTCCCCCCACCATCCACCCCTGGAATTATGTCTGCTGTTAACACATGGAAGGGGCAGCTGCCTGGGAACTAGCCAGTGGTTCTGAGGCCTGTCTGAATCCTCTCTTCCAGTTTAACTTGATTGTAAGAGTGCAGTGATAGCTGACAGAGTCCTCTTCTTATTTTGGACCATTCTTTTAGTACTATAGGATGTTCTGAGGATGGCTAAAGAGGCCCATGGTTCTCTTTATTCTAACATAATTTCCTTAAGGTCAAAGCCACCTTATTAATTAATGCCTCTAGTTAAAAGTACTATTTGGCTTTTGTTTGCTGGTTTTATTGCATTGTTTTTTTTTTCTAGGCAGGTATATCTGTGCACTGAATATAATGGAATTAACCCTGTGCTTTGGAGACTGGTCTTCATGATAGTATATCTCACACTGTGAAGTGGGAGAGACAGGGAGGAAAAGAGATAGTGTAAAAGGGAAAGGGACAGAATAAGAGTGAGAAGCAGAGAGAGAGAAAATATGAATGAGCATGTGTGTGTCCTAGTGAGGCAGTGACCTGGGAGAGTGATAAACTCAATCTTCCTCCTTATTGCTGGGAGGGTAAATCCAAAGGAAGTGGCCCACATGTTGTGTCAAATCTCTGGGCCAACAGCTCTATCTTGCAATAAGGCCTGCCTTAGTACCCCCTGACCAGTTCTTTTTTAAAATTGGAGTATAATTGCTTTACAATGTTATATTAGTTTCTGCTGTACAACAATGTGAAGCAGCTATATGCATACATATATCCCCTCCTTCTTGAACCTCGCTCCCACCCTCCACCACATCCCACCCCTCTAGGTCATCACAGAGCACTGAGCTGAGCTCCTTGTGCTATACAGCTGCTTCCCATTAGCTATCTGTTTTACACATGGTGGTGTACAAATGTGTGTACACATGTCAATTCTAATCTCGAAATTCATCCCACCCTCACCTTCTCCCCCACTGTGTCCATATGTCTGTTCTCTACATAGGAGGGCGTTTTTTGAGGCAAGATAATTTTGGATAAATAGCAAATTAGAGAAGGCCAATAGGGAACTAGAGATATGAGATAGGTAGTGTATATATGTCATGAACAGTTCTAAGTTGTCTCTTTTGCTTTTCCCCAAGGGGTTTTTCTGCAAAGAAGAAAAAGACTTTGATAGCTGGTGTAGCCTTGTTCAGAAGGTAAACATATATGTTTTTCTCAGTCTTAAAAAACCAAATGTTTTTTAACATAATTCCTTTCCAAGACAGTTTTTCATAGTAACAAATTCAGCCTGATATGACTTTATTGCAAGAGAAAGAAACTAAGATATGGGGAATTATACAGAACTTTGGGGAAACCAAAGGAAAATTTTGGTTTGAAATATGCTTACTTTGTCAGATGAGCAATATTTTTAGCTACTGAATGTTCCATCTCATTGATGGAGTCAATGAAATCTTCAGCTAATTACCATTTTAACCTAAAAATGTCAGTTTCATATAGGTCAGCCTAAATTCTTCTATACTCTGATTATAACATTGAGGTGGTTGGAGAAACCAAACTACTTTTCTACTTGTTTCATGGTCCATTTACAGTTTAGTGTATTCCATTATGGTTTAAGGGGCTTACCTTTCTAGTAACTGTTTTATTTATATATTGATAAAATATAGACACACTGCCACTTAAAGGAAACACAGTTTGCAGAAATCTGTGTAAATATGAAAGCAAGCTATTCTTTTTCCTTGGACATTTTATGTCAAAAAGTATTTATTGTTTTGCTGGCTCCTAATCTTTATATCTGCCTCCCTCATCCTTCGCTTCTAACACATGCCAATTACGTGGGAGACATTGATCAATGGTTATTGAAAGAATGAAGGGAGATCATAGGGAGCAGTTTAAAGAGTCCTGGGTGGGGTGGCAGGAGGCATAATGTTCTATCACCTGCAAAACAGAAGGATTGGAGAGATGGGATCCCAGAGCCTCTCCTAAGAGTAAGGACAGAAGATTTTTCTTCATAGGTAAAGAAATAATTAATTCCGAAGTCCCCAGCTGAGTCTGAAACCCCAGTTAATAATTGACTGGGGTATCATGGAGAATTATTTTCTAAAATTAGTTCAGAATACAGCAAAACTGTATATCACATTTAACATTAGAAAGAAAAATTTCAGACAAGACCATGGTCTTTAAATTAGGACATATACCATATGTCTTGGACTAAAACTGAAATCATGCCAACATGTACTGATGTTCTTTGGGGACAGATTTAATTTAATTAACCCATATTTCTTTGGCGTCAACACTTCAGGAACATCTCATCCCTAAATCGAGTTGGTCCTGTGCAACTGGCAAATGACCTGAACCTTCTGATGGAGCGTGGGCAGTGGGTACTGGCCTTCCATCAGATCCTCCCACCAGTATCCTTCCTTCCCTAGCCAACAGTATCTAGAATTGAAGAGGGCTGGGTCTTCAGATGGGTCTGGTACAGGGTGGGTTTATTTGTTGAGCCTGCGCTTTCACCTTTCAATATCCAGATCACTCTCTTGGGGTTTGGAGTCATATATTGCCAGTTGGACAGAAATGTAGTGACTCTGCAGTGTTTACAACTGATTCTATGTCTCCTCAGGAAATTCTAAAGGAAAATTTAAGGATGTTTGAATTAGTTCAGAAACATCCGTCACATTGGCCTCCCTTTGTTCCTCCAGCCAAGCCAGAAGTAACAACCACAGGGGCAGGTAAGCCGTTGTTCAGAAGCTCTCTGGCCAGCAGACCCTTGGATGACAGTTATTTTATGAGACAGAAGCAATTGTGGGTCATGCTTTCTGCGGAATGAAAATTTCTACTCAGTTGGACTGATGAAGGAGTGGTATCTCTTCTGAGGAACTGATACTTAGCAATTTCAAAGAATAATAGTAAAAGAAAATGAGCTCCATGGAAAATTAAAATGAGTAGAATTTCTTTTTTTTTTTTCATGGTCTGGTTTAGAAAACCAATCAGAGGACATGGGTAACTCAAAAAGTTGCTCAAAAATCTTACAGAGCCTCATCGTCATCACTGTGAATAGGACTGTGTAACAAGTCCAGTTCCTTTCTTTTTTAATTGATGTATAGTTGATTTACAATGCTGTGTCAATTTCAGGTATACAGTAAGGTGATTATATATAGTTTTTCGGTTTCTTTTCCTTGTGCTATACAGTAGGTTCTTATTTATTTATTTTATATGTAGTAGTGTATATCTGTTAATCCCAAACTTCTAATTTATAGCCCTCACCCTTTTCCCTTCTGGTAGTCATAAATTTGTTTTCTATGTCTGTGAGTCTATTTCTGTTGTATAAATAAGGTCATTTGTATCATTTTTTTAGATTCCACATGTAAGTGATATCATGTGGTATTTGCCTTTCTCTTTCTGACTTAGTTTCCTTAGTATGGTAATCTTTAGATCCATTCATGTTGCTGCAAATGGCATTATTTCATTCTTCTGTATGGCTGAGTAATATTCCATTATATATACATGCATGCATATACATATATTATAGATACACACCACATCTTATTTATCCATTCACCTGTAGATGGGCATTTAGGTTGCTTCCATGCCTTCACTATTGTAAATAGTGCTGCTGTGACCATTGGGGTGCATGCATCTTTTTTAATTAGATTTTTCATCTTTTCTGGATCTATGCCCAGGAGTGTGACTGCTGAATCATATGGTAACTCAATTTTTAGTTTTTTAAGAACCCTACACACTGTCCTCCATAGTGGCCACATCAATTTACATTCACAGCAACAGTATAAGAGGGATCCCTTTTCTCCATACCCTCTCCAGCATTTATTATTTGTAGATTTTTTGATGATGGCCAGTCTGAACAGTGTGAGGTGATACCGCATTGTAGTTTTAATTTGCATTTCTCTAATGCTAAGTGATGTTGAACATCTTTTCATGTGCCTGTTGGCCATTTGTATGGCTTCTTTGGAGAAATATCTGTTTAAGTCTTCTGCTTATTTTTTTGATTGGGCTGTTTGTTTTTTGATACTGAGCTATATGAGCTGTTTGCATATTTGAAAGTTAATCCCTTGCAGTCACATCATTTGCAAATATTTTCTCCCAGTCCATAGGTAATCTTTTCATTTTATTTACAATTTCCTTTGCTGTGCAAATGTTTTTAAGTTTAATTAGGCTGCATTTGTTTATTTTTACTTTTGTTTCCATTACTCTAGGAGACAGATCCAAAAAAATATTGCTGAAATTTATGTCAGAGTACTCCAGTACTCTTGCCTGGAAAATCCCATGGACGAAAGAGCCTGGTGGGCTGCAGTCCATGGGGTCGCGAACGGGGGAGCCTGGTGGGCTGCCGTCTATGGGGTCACACAGAGTCGGACACGACTGAAGTGACTTAGCAGCAGCAGCAGCAGCATTCTGCCTATGTCTTTCTCTAGGAGTTTTATAGTATCCAGTCCTAAATTGAGGTGTTTAATTCATTTTGAGTTTATTTTTTGTATATAGTATTAGAGAATATTCTGATTTCATTCTTTTTCATGTAACTGTCCAATTTTCCCAGGACCACTTATTGAGGGAACTGTCTTTTCTCCATGCTATATTCTTGCCTCCATTGTCGTAGATTGGGCTTCTCTGATAGCTCAGCTGGTAAAGAATCCACCTGCAATGCAGGAGACCCTGATTCAATTTCTGGGTGGGGAAGATCCCCTGGAAAGGGATAGGCTACCCACTCCAGTATTCTTAGGCTTCCCTGGTGGCTCAGATAGTAAAGAATCTACCTGCAATGCAGAAGACCTGGGTTCAATCCCTGGGTTGTGAAGATCCCCTGGAGAAGGGAACAGCTACCCATTCCAGTATTCTGGCCTGGAGAATTCCATGGACTGTATCCATGGGATCGCAAAGAACTGGACACGACTGAGCAACTTTCACTTGTTGTAGATTAATTAACTGTAAGTGCATGGGTTTATTTCTGGGCTTTCTGTCTTGTTCCATTGATCTATGCTTATGTTTTTGTGCCAGTACCATACTGTTTTGATGACTATAGCTTTGTAGTATAGTATGAAGTCAGGGAGCATGATTCCTTCAGCTCTGTTCTTCTTTCTCAAGATTGTTTTGTCTATTTGAGATCTTTTCTGTTTTCACACAAATTGGAAAGTTTTTTGTTCTAGTTTTGTGAAAAATGCCATTGGTAATTTGTTAGGAATTGCATTGAATGTGTAGATTGTGTTGGGTAGTATGGTGTTTTTAACAATATTAATTTTTACAATCCAGGAACATGGTATATCTTTTCATCTGTTTGTGTCATATTTAGTTTCTTTCATCAGCATCTTATGGTTTTGGGAGTACCGGTGTTTTGCCTCCTTATGTAGATTTATTCTTAAGTATTTTATTCTTTTTACTGTGATAGTAAGTGAGACTATTTCCTTAATTTCTCTTTCTGATAGTTCATTGTTAGTGTACAGAAATGCAACAGATTTCTGTATGCAAATCTTGTACCCTGCAACTTTACCAAATTTGTTGATGAGCTCTAGTAGTTTTCTGGTGGCATCTTTAGGATTTTCTATGTATAGTATCATGTCATCTGTAAACAGTGACAGTTTTACTTCTTTCTTTCAAATTTGGGTTATTTTATTTCTTTTTCTTCTCTGATTGCTGTGGCCTGGATTTCCAAAACTGTATTGAAGAAAAGTGGCAGGAGTGGGCATCTTTGTCTTGTTCCTGGTCTTAGAGGGAATGCTTTCAGCTTCTTGCCATTGAGTATGATGTTTAGCTGTGTGTTTGTCATATATGGACTTTATTATGTTGAGGTATGTTCCTTCTATGTCCACTTTCTGGAGAGTTTTTAATCATAGATGGATATTGAATTTAATCAGAAGCTTTTACTGCATCTATTGAAATGATCATATGGTTTTCATTCTTTAATTTGTTCATGTGGTGTATCATACTGATTTGCAGATATTGAAAAATCCTTGCATCCCTGGGATAAATCCCACTTAGTCATGGTGTGTGATCCTTTCAATGTATTGTTGGAGTCAGTTGGTTAGTATTGTGTTGAGGATTTTTGCATCTATGTTCATCAGTGATATTGACCTGTAATTTTCTTTTTTGTGTGTGATATCTTTGTTTGGATTGGTGTCTGGGTGTTAGTGGACTCATAGAATGAGTTCAGAAGTGTTTCTACCTCTGCAATTTTTTAGAATAGTTTGAGAAGGATAGCTATTAACTCTTCTTTAAATGTTTGGTAGAATTCACCTGTGATGCCATCCAGTCTTGGATTTTTGTTTGTTGGGAATTTTAAAATTTCTGATTCAATTCCTGTACTGGTAATTGGTTTATTCATATTTTCTGTTTCTTCCTGGTTCAGTCATGGGAGATTGTGCCTTTCTAAGAATTTGTCAATTTCTTCTAGGCTGTTTATTTTATTGCTGTGTAGTTGCTCATAGTAGTCTCTTATGATCTTTTGTATTTCTGTAGTGTCAGTTGTAATTTCTCTTTTTTACTTCTGATTTTATTGATTTGGGTTCTCTCCCTTTTTTTCTTGATGAGTCTGGCTAAAGGTTTATCAATTGTTTATCTTTTCAAAGAACCAGTTTTTTGTTTCATTGATCATTTCTATTTTTTTGTCTCTATTTCATTTCTGCTCTGATCTTAGTGATTTATTTCCTTCCATCACTTTGGGTCCTATTTGTTCTTCTTTCTCTAGTTGTTTTAGGTGTCAGTTGTTTGAGATTTTTCTGACTTCCTGAGGTAAACTTATATTGCTATAAACTTCCCTCTTAGAAGTGCTTTTGCTGCAGTGCATAAGTTTTGGATTATCATATATTCATTTTCATTTGTCTCTAAGTACTTTTAAATTTCCTCTTTGATTTCTTCAGTGATCCATTGGTTGTTTGGTATAATATTGTTTAACCTCAACGTGTTTGTGTTTTTTTAATTAATTAATTAATTTCTTTACATTATCATGTTGGTTTTGCCATACATTGACGTGACTACACCATGGGTATACATGTGTTCACCTTCCAGAACCCCCCTCCCACCTCCCTCCTGATTCCATCTCTCTGGGTCATCCCGGTGCACCAGCCCTGAGCACCCTGTATCATGTATCAAACCTGGGCTGGCGATTGATTTCACATATGATAATTTACATGTTTGTGGGGTTTTGCAGTTTTTTCTTGTAGTTGATTTCTGATCTCATAGAGTTATGATTGGAAAAGATGCTTGATGTGATTTTAGTTTTCTTAGATTTATCAAGGCTCATTTTGTGGCCAGAAGAATGTTCCATGTGCACTTGAAAAGAATATTCTGCTGTTTTTTGACTGAATGCTATATAAATACCAATTAAGTCCATTTGGTCTCATGTGTTATTTTAATACCTATGTTTCCTTATTGATATTCTGTCTTGATGATCTGTCCATTGATGTAACTAGAGTGTTAAAGTTTCCTACTATTATTGTGTAACTGTCAAATTTCTCCCTTTATAGCTGTTATTATTTGCCTTATATATTAAGGTGCTTCTATGTTGGGTGCATATATATTTGCAATTTTTATATCTTCTTTTTGGATGCATCCCTTGAATCCCTTGATTCATCCCTTGTAGTGTCCTTCTTTGTCTCTTGTCACAGTCTTTTTTTTTAAATTAATTTATTTATTTTTTAATTGTTTTTGCCATACATTGTCATGATATCACCATGGGTTTACATATGCTTCCCCTCCGGAACCCCCCTCCCTCTTCCCTCCCCGCCCCGGGAAATCTCGCTGCACCAGCCCCGAGCATCAGTCCTGGGCTGGCGATTGATTAGACATATGAAAATTAACATGCTTCAATGCCCTTCTCCCATATCATCCCACCCTTACCCTCATCCACAAAGTCCACGAGTCTATTCTATACATCTGCGTTCCTTTTGCTGTCTCGTATGTTGGGTTCTCGTTACCGTCTTTCTAAATTCCATATATGTGCGTTAATATACTGTATTGTTGTTTTTGCTTCTGGCTTACTTCACTCTGGATAATGGGCTCCAGTTTCGTCCATCTGAGTAGAATTGCTTCAAATGATTTTTTTTTTAGAGATTATTTTATCTGATATGAGTATTGCTACTCTTCCTTTCTTCTGATTTCCATTTGCATGGAATACCTTTTTCTATCCCCTTACTTTCAGTCTGTGTACATCTCTAGATCTGAAGTGAATATGTTGTAGGCAGCATATATACAGGTCTTGTTTTTGTTCTCTTGTGATTTGATAACTACCTTTAGTGTTATATTTGGATTCCTTCTTTTTTGTGTGTATATCTATTATAGATTTTTGGTTTGTGGTTTTTTTGTATAAGTCTGTATATAAATGTGATTGTTTCAAGTTGCTGATCTCTTAATTTCAAATGCATCTTAAATACTGTGCATTTGTACTCTCCTCCCTTCATGATTACTGTTTTTGATATCATGTTTTACATCTAATTGTTTTTTGAATCCTTTACCTGCTTATTGTAGATACAGCTGACTTTACAAGTTTTGTCTTTTAACCTCCTTACTAGTTTTGTCTGAATGATTTTCTGCCTTTACTATATGTTTGTCTTTACCAGTGAGCTTTTTCATTTTGTAATTTTCTTGTTCCTATTTGTGATCTTTTTTTTTCACCCAGAGAAGTTCCTTTAACATTTATTGTAAGGCTGGTTTGGTGGTGCTGAATTCTTCTAGCTTTCCCTTGTCTGTAAAGCTTTTGATTTCTCCATCAAATCTGAATGAGAATTTTGCTGGGTAGAGTATTCTTGGTTGTAGGTTTTCCCCTTTCATCACTTTAAATATATTGTGTCACTCCCTTCTGGCCTGCAGAATTTCTGCTGGAAAATCAGCTAATAGCCTTATGGGAGTTCCCTTGTATGTTATTGGTTTTCTCTTGCTGCTTTTAGTATTCTCTCTTTATCTTTAATTTTTGTGATTTTCATTACATCATGTCTTGGTGTTCCTCTTTGTGTTCATCTTGTATGGGACTCTGCACTTTCTGGACTTGGATGCCTGTTTCCTTTCCCAGGGTAGGGAAGTTTTCAGCTGGTATCTATTCAAATATTTTCTCGGGTCTTTTCTCTCTCTCTTCTTCTGGAACCCCTATAATGCAAATATTGGTGTATTTGGTGCTGTCCCAGAGATCTCTTAAACTGTCATTTCTTTTCATTCTTTTTCTGTTTTTTTTTCTGTTCAGCTGTAGTGATTTCCACTGTTTTGTCTTCCTGCACACTGGTCCATTCTTCTATATCATTTAGTCTATGACTGGCTCCTTCTAGTAATTTTTTTTGCATTTCTTTTTTAAAATTAATTTATTTCTTATCAAAGGATAATTGCTTTACAGAATTTTGTTGTTTTCTGTCAAACCTCAATATGAATCAGCCATAGGTATACATCTTCCAGTATATTTTTCATTTCAGTTATTGTATTCATCATCTCAGTTTGGTTGTTCTTTATATGTTCTCTTTGTTAAAAATCAATTTCTCACTCTTTGCATCCATTCTCTTCTCAAGTTCTTTGATCATCTTTATAATCATTACTGTGAACTCTTTCTTGAGTAGATTGCCTGTCTTCTCTTCACTTCTTCTGGAGTTTTATCTTATTCCTGTGTCTGGAATATATTCCTCTGCTGCCTCATTTTGCCTAAGTTGCTGTTTGTATTTTTATGTCTGTGGTAAGTTAGTTACATTTCTCAACTTTGGAGAGGTGGCCCTCTGAAGGAGGCATCCTATGTGTCCCAGAAGTGCACTCCTCTCTCGTCACCCAAGCTATGTGCTCTAGGTGTTCCCCCTATGAGGGCTGTGTGGTTCTTTCTGTTGTGGTGGGCTGACTCTGTGGGCCATGTACTAGCTTAGTTGGCATCATGTCTGGTTGGTTGCCAGGCCCTGCCTTGTGCACATTTGGCTAGTTGCTGTTTAGTGGGGTCTGGTCATGAGGTGGCTGGTTGCAGAATCCAAGGGGCCCAAGGACTACTGCTGGCTCACTGGTCCTGAAGACTCTGGGACTGTGCCCAACTAATGGCAGAGGTTAGTGCTGGATCACTGGCAGGCAGAGCTAGTTCATGTAGTGTGGCTGCTGGGCCCAGGGAGCCCAGAGCATGTTTCAGATCATTGGTAAGTGGGGACTAGTTCCTGATACAGTTGGGTGTGAGGTCTGGGGTGTCCAAAAAGTTTCATTGACCTTCTGTGGGCAGGGCCAGGGCTGAGGTGATCCCAGGGTCAGGTCTGGTCTGTGTTGCAGGATGTAGTTTTCTTGCTCCTAGTGTGGATGAGGGGGGTCTAGAGTCTTGCTCAGGTTTCCTGGTGGGAGGGGTCAGGGCGTGTCCACTGGTGGGTAGAGCTTGGACTTGGCCTTCAGATGGGCAGGGCCATGCCTAAAGGCATGTCTAGAGGCTGTGGGCTTTTGACTGCTTCAGGCAGCTTGTCTGTTGATACATCAGGCTATGAAAAGTGGAAGTGTTAGTCTTTCATTCATGCCTGACTCTTTGGGACCCCATGGACTATAGTTCGCCAGGCTCCTCTGTCCATGGAATTCTATAGGAGTACTAGAGTGGATAGCCATTCCCTTCTCCAGGGGATCTTCCCGACCCAGGAATCAAACCTGGGTCTCCTGCATTGCAGGCAGATTCTTTACCACTGAGCCACCAAGGAAGCCCTGCCCAATTAGTTGTTTGGCCTGAGGTGTCCCAGCACTGGCACCTACAGGCTGTTGGGTGGGGCCAGGTTTTGGCACTAGTGATCCAACACATTAGCTACCAGGGATGGTCATATGGTAGAATACTTCCGAATGTGACTGCCGTCAGTGTCTGTGTCCCCATGGGGAGCTGCAGCCTACCCATACCTCTCCAGGGGGGTCTCTGAGACCAGCAGGTAGGTCTGGCCTGTCAGTCAGTCAGTCCGGTCACTCAGTCATGGCTGGCTCTTTGTGACCCCATGGACTGCAGCACAGCAGGCTTCCCTGTCCATCACCAACTCCCAGGGCTTGCTCAAACTCATGTCCATCAAGTCAGTGATGCCATCCGACCATCTCATTCTCTGTCGTCCACTTCTCTCCAGCCTTCAGTCTTTCCCAGCATCAGGGTCTTTTTCAATGAGTCAGTTCTTCACATCAGGTGGCCAAAGTATTGGAATTTCAGCTTCAGCATCAGTCCTTCCAATGAATTCTGCTGCTGCAGCTAAGCTGCTTCAGTCATGTCCGACTCTGTATGACCTCAAAGACGGCAGCCCACCAGGCTCCCCCATCCCTGGGATTCTCCAGGCAAGAACACTGGAGTGGGTTGCCATTTCCTTCTCCAAAGCATGAAAGTGAAAAGTGAAAGTAAAGTCTCTCAGTTGTGTCCGACTCTTAGCAAGCCCATGGACTGCAGCCTACCAGGCTCCTCTGTCCATGGTATTTTCCAGGCAAGAGTACTGGAGTGGGTTGCCATTTCCTTCTCTGCTTCCAATGAATATTCAGAACTAATTTCCGTTAGGATTAACTGGTTGGATCTCCTTGCAGTCCAAGGGACTCTCAAGAGTCTTCTCCAACACCACAGTTCAAAAGCATCAATTATTTGGTGCTCAGCTTTCTTTATAGTCCAACTCTCACGTCCATACATGACTACTAGAGCAACTATAGCTTTGACTAGATGGACCTTTGTTGGCAAAGTAGTGTCTCTGCTTTTTAATATGCTGTCTAGGTTGGTCATAGCTTTTCTTCCAAGGAACAAGCATCATGCCCCCCAAATTAAAGTCTCTGTTTCTGTTGTTTCCCCATCTGTTTGTCATGAAGTGATGGGACTAGATGCCATGATCTTAGTTTTTTGAATGTTGAGTTTTAAGCCACCCTTTTCACTCTCCTCTTTTATTTTCATCAAGAGGCTCTTTAGTTCTTCAGTTTCTGCCATAAGGCTGGTGTCATCTGCATATCTGAGATTATTGATATTTCTCCCTGCCATCTTGATTCCAGCTTGTGCTTCATCCAGCCTGGCATTTCACATGATGTACTCTGCATATAAATAAGCATGGTGACAATATACAGCCTTGACATACTCCTTTCTTGATTTGGAACCAGTGTGTTGTGCCATGTCCAGTTCTAACTGTTGCTTGGCTTGCATACAGATGTCTCAAGAGGCAGGTCAGGTGGTCTCGTATTCCCATCTCTTGAAGAATTTTCCACAGTTTGTTGTGATCCAGATAGTCAAAGGTTTTGCCATAATCAATAAATCAGAAGTAGATGTTTTTCTGGAACTCTCTTACTTTTTTGATGATCCAACAGTTGTTGGCAATTTGATCTCTGGTTCCTCTGCCTTTTCTAAATCCGCTTGAACATCTGGAAGTTCATGGCTCACGTACTGTTGAAGCCTGGCTTGGAGAATTTTGAGCATTACTTTGTTAGCGTGTGAGATGAGTGCAATTGTGCAGTAGTTTGAACATTCTTTGGCATTGCCTATATTAGGGATTGAAATGAAAACTGACCTTTTCCAGTCCTGTGCCCACTGATGAGTTTTCCAAATTTGCTGGTCTAGGCTCCTATCAAATTCCTTTTGCCCTGGATCCCAGCAGACATGAAATTTTTGTGTGGGCCCTTGAAGAGTAGAGTCTGTATTTGCCCTAGTCCTGTAGAGTTCTTGCATTAAACCCCTGCTGGCCTTCAAAGCCAAATGCTCTTGGGGGCTCCTCCTCTGAATGCCAGATCCTCAGTCTGGGGAGCTTGACATGGGACTCAGAATTCTTACTCCTGTGGGAGAACTTCTATGATATTATTCTCCATTTTGTGGGTTGCATGCCCATGGGTATGGGATTTGATCATATGGGTAGAGTCTGTCCCTTCTACCCAAATTGCTGTGAATTCTTCTTTGTGATTTTAGTTGTAGAAGATCTCTTCTGGTAGCTTCTAGTCTTTTTCATCAATGGTAGTTCTGCAGATAGTTTTGGTTTTGTTGTGCTCATAAGAGGAGGTGAGCTCAGGATCTTTCTATTCTCACATCATGGGCCCCTAAAACTATTTTGATTCTTTATGGAGAATTGCTAACACTTGGAAGTGCTCCCACCTGTAAGTCTCCTCTACACTAGCTTTTGTGTAGCAAAGCAATTAAAAATGTATGGTCTTAACTACCGAGTAATGTGTTGACCTGTTGAACCAAAGGTTTTCAAGCTTTTTCCCCCCCTCATTTCTGTATTCTGATAGAGTTCATTGACTCTACTGAACAACTAGAGGAGTTTGACCTGGAGGAAGATTTCGAGATTCTGAGCATATAGGATAGTGGGAACTCACCTTGGAGATCTGTCTTCCATCTGGCACCAGAAGAACATGAACTCATCACGTAAAACTTTTTTAGTCAGCAAGTGCCTAATATGCCAACAGCATACAAACTTGATAGGAATCATGACTGAGCCAATCACCATTTCTCAGCAAAAAAAAAGAGAAAGAGAGAGAGAATGAACAAATACCCCTTCCCCAGAAGGAACTAAAACAATCATGGAATCTGGGAGCAGAAAGATTAGGAGCGGTCTCTTGCTCCCCAGCTTCTTACATGGCCACAGCAAATCTTCAGCTGCTGGAATGAGGAGGTGGATGTGTGGAGGACAGCCAGCAACTCCCACCTTGCTTTCAGCACCAGCAGATGACCCTGTGCTTCTTTACCCTTTCAGGTTTGACCTCTTTGGGCTAAATACCAAGAAGCAATCAGTTGCCTTGCTCTAATAATAAAGTGTTAATCATTGTATCAGAACAATTGTAACAAGAACAAAAACTTCTTGTTAGAGTATTTGAATATGTATTTAAATAATCATAATTGATCTCAAAAAGAATGTCAAAGACATTACATCAAATGTATATTTATTGATCTTCCTATTTGAGAGAACCTTACTATTGGATGGATTATTGTCCCCGTCTTAACCAATACTTTTGTCAGATGTCACCCTGTCCTTAAATCATTTATCACTTAATTCAGGGGTCTGCAAACTTTTTCTGTCAAGGGCCGGAAAGGAAATGTTTTAGGCTCTGAAGACCATGTAGCATCTGTCACAGTTTCTTATCTCTGCTGGTGAAGCTCCTAAACAGCCCTAGCCAGTGTGTATGCACATGAGCCTGGCTGTGACGCAATGGAACTTTATTTACAAAAAAAAGAGGAAGGGCTGAATTTAGCCCCAGGCTGTAGTTTGCTAATCACTGACTTAAACTATTGATTTTTGTTTGGGAAATGAAAAATTGTGGTTGAATTTGATTCCCTTTTGCTTTACAGTCATAATTGGAAAGATAATTATTCATGTGGTGACATTTAATCTGTGCATCAAATACTATTTGGGGACTGTTGTTATTGTGCAGTCACTAAGTCGTGTCTGACTCTTTGAGACCTCATGGACTGTAGCCTGCCAGAGGACTGAAATCCTTTGTCCATGGGATTTCCCAGGCAAGAATACTGGAGTGGGTTGCCATTTTCTCCTCCAGAGGATCTTTGCAATGCAGAGAGAAAAAACCCACGTCTCCTGCTCTGGCAGGCAGATTCTTTACCACTGAGCAAACTGGGAAGCCCTTAATTTCAAGACTAGCAACATACTAAGTTTTAAAGCACATTTTCATCAAATTGGTTTTGCTAGCCATTCTCCTGTGTGGATATACCTCACATCCCAGTGGTATTTTCCCATTTTCCACTCCTTGTCTTTTTCAACTTGTATGCATTTCACCTCCATGCTCAACAAAGTGTCCAGCAGGCCCCAGGAAGGCCAGCAACAGCAGTATGAAAACTAGCAAATAAAGGAAATAAACCAAACTAAGATGGGGTGTTTTTTTGGTATAGTTAGGATATTTGAATACTCATTTCCTTAGATCCCATATTCTTATTGTACCCAGTAGGTAATGTATTCCAGTGAATTCAGAATTTGAAAGATGCAAAATGGTATTCAGTGAAATGTCTCTCCCTCCCACAAGTCAGTTCTGTTCCTTGAACCCTCTCAGTGTTATTAATTTCTTGTTTATCCTTCCAGAGGCTATATTTTATGCATATACAAATACACGCACATATATCTTAGATTTGATTTTAATAACTTTAAAATTTCTCTCCTTTTGCCTAATCTGTCTGCAAATGATCCTGAGAACCCAGAAGTATGGAAAGCCCTTTCTTGAACTCAAGCATGTGATGGGGCTAAAAACAGTAGTAAGCTTATCTTGAAACAACTTGTAGATTTGTTGCCTGTTGGAAGACGTTTCTAGCCCTTGGCTTTGATTGTATTTTTCTGTGCCTCACTGTTATGTTGTAAAGCTCAACTTGCAGTTATAAGAACCCCCAAGGCTCAGAGGGGGACTTAGGAATTTCAGTGACATGGGCTTTAGAAAACTTTTCATCAAAGAATGTCAGAGTCAAATGTTCATATCGAATTCCTTTTATTTGCAATGTACAAAGCTGACACCATGCTTATTACTCAAGAGGTGAAAGTAACAATAGTTCGGATTATACTGATTATGCTTTGTGTGTGTTGGCACAGTTTATATAATATTTAAGGAAACAGAATCACCTGGAAGGAATTGCCTCATGTCAACATAGCTAAGTGTTCTGGGAAACTGATAATTAAAGGAAATGGTTAAAATAATCCCCCTAAACAGAATACGATATAGTTTATAATCTGTCCAGGCTTGCTTTGGGTCTGCTAACTGTTAAAGCAGTGTGCTAGATTTTTATGAGGCTTAAAAAAAACATCAAAATGGTTTAACAGGCTACCTATGAAAGAGCAATTGGATGGAAATGTTAATGGCAAGTCTCTCACAGCCTCAAAATGCAAAGCAACCAGCACTGCAGTGTTGATTTGCCACATTGCACACATCTGGATGGCATTTGGAATAAACAAGGGTTTCTGAGAAATTGGGACAAGGGATTTACCTTTTTGTTCCTGGAGTCAAAAGCAAAATTCACACCTCATTACCCATCCTCCTCTCTACCCCCAACCCAGAGAAAGGGCGGCAGTTTGCATTTCCCTTTATGGGTCTGACCCCATTTGGTACATCCTCTGCTCTACTCTGAATCAGGCCAAGTGTGCTGCCTGGGCCTGGGGAGGGAGCTGACAAGGAGGAAGTGATTTGTCTATAACCATATGAAGTCAGTGAGCCCCTCTTGGCAGCTGGCCTTCCAGCCCAGTCATGCTTACTGTCAAAGGAGTCAAAGCTCACCCCAGGCTACAGGATAGCACCTCATTCTGTCTCTGTGAAGAGGGAGAGTTTGCTCTGTGCAGGCTCCATCCATCCATAATGTTGAGCCAGAGAAAATTTTTGTGTGTGCAAACACTGGGTTCTAGTTTAAGCCAAATAATGTGCGGTGACCTCTGGACATAGAGAAATGACTCCTTAACTATCATGAAGAGCTGTCTGATCAAGATGGTGAGGAAAGCGAGCATTCTAAGAAAGTGGTGGCCCAGCAGTCTTTCTGAGGTAGCCATGAAGAATCACAAACATCCAAACCGAATTGTAGCACCAGGTTGACTGAAATGGGACAGCAGACCTCAGCAGGGTGGGCTCACCCAGGGGGCCTGAGGGTGGGGATGACCAGGGTACAGTAGTCCAGCCCAAACGCGACTCCAAGGTACAACTTGACAGATGGGCAAAAGGGCTTAGGCCTTCCTTCTTCAGACCATCCGGGTTTCTGAGGTGACCGTTGTGTGTGGGAGGGGAGGGCAAAGGGCAGAGTGGCAGGTGCCACCCTACACGCTTTTCATACACACCTGGCAGCGGCTGACCCTGGTGTGGAGCTGTCCAGCTTTCAGTGTCTCAGATATGGGCTCCTCCCCAAACTGCTGCCTCTCTTCCACTGTTGTCAGCCAGAAACTGTATTTGTTGGCAAAGTAGTGGCAGGTGCCCCGGGCACCACTGCACTCGATGAAAGGAGTAGCCCGGAAATCCTGTAGGCAGGATCCAGGAGAGACCAGGGACTGGCCCCCGCCCTCTGCACCGGCGGCTGTGTGCTGAAACAGAGGGTGGCCGTGAGCTGGTCACCCGGGAGGCAACAGGCTCTGCTGCTCCAGCCCTGAGCTCTGGTCCCTTGGATCAGCCCCCGTGTCATGCCAATAAACCAAACACTGTGTTTTGGACCCTTGTCACTGCCTCAGGGCCAGGAGTGCCCCCTCCGAGCTCTCAAGTGCCCTTCTAGCCCACAGCTCCTGGGCTGTGGCTATATCCTAGCCAGCTTCTATCAGACTGCTGATGCCCTCCAAGTACCAGGTGTGCTAGTGCCCCTGGAAGATTTCTACTGACGAGGAAATCTGAGAAAGGCTGAATTAAGGAAAATTCAGTGGGATTCAGAATACAGTTCTCCTCAGAACCCTTTGATCCAAGCCCATGGTGGTGTTTTCCGGAGAAGGGAGAGAGCATGGAATAGTCTACCAGGTAGTTAGATCATGGGCCCATCACCTCATGGATCTATTAAGAGCTCCTACTCTGATGGCACCTTCATTGGAACTCTTACTTGCAACCTGTGTCACACCCTTGAGGGGACATTTAGTGTTTGTCACCTGTCGAGTACAAGTGGGCCTCATATTTGGCCTAATGTCCCGGCCCTCACGTCACCCAGCTCCCTCAGCACTCGATTTCAGGATTTCCTCCCAGCGCTCCCTACCCTCGGCCTTTACCCTGGGGGAAGGGGCAGTGCAGGGCCTCACCATAAGGAAGGAGTACCCAATCCACAGGCTGCGCCAGCCCAGGGGGCACTGTGGGATGGTGATGTCCTGGCTGTGCACAGCAATGGCTTGTGAGGGTGCCTCACACACAGAGCAGCGGCTGATGTACTGGGGGATCTGTGTCTGGCCAACAGGCATCATAGGGATGGGGGCAGTGGTGGAGAGCCAGTAGGACTTGTCATTCCGTCGGGCATAGTGGCACACTTCGTTGATGTTGCAGTAGATGAATGGCATGGTGCTGAAGCGGGGCAGGCAAGAGCCAGCAAACCCTGGAAGGAGAGAAGATAGGCAGGGGCAGGTAAGGTCTGGCTGAGGGACCAGGCTGGATTGTCCTTGGAGCCACTATGACTGGACTAGATGGTGGTTTGGATTCATATCCAACTGCTTGTTGCAGAGCATGGTTGCCTCTCCTTCTGGTCCTGGACTACTGTATACACCCTGATGTCTGCCGATCAAATCCTGCTTTCTATGTGCCAGAGAGATTGGATAATGAAAAGAATCTTTTTAGAAACTGAATGAAGACTCCCTAAAATCAACCCATTTTGTAAAACCAACATTTAATAGAGTGAGTCTGTATTTCAGAGTCAGCACACCTGAAAACAATTCAGTTAATTCTTGGGTAGTCATTGCTACTCACAAATCATATTATTATTACTACTACTAATTGCTTCCCTGGTGGCTCAGATGGTAAAGAATCTGTAATGCAAGAGACCTGGGTTCAATACGTGGGTCGGGAAGATCCTGGAGAAGGGAATGGCAACCCACTCCAGTATTCTTGTTTGAAATCCCATGGATGGAAGAACCTGATGGGCTACAATCCATGGGGTTGAAAAGAGTCAGACACAACTGACTAAGCACCTTAGCACTAATCATTAATGTTTAATGGATGGTTAATGCTTTTGAATTGTGGTGCTGGAGAAGATTCTTGAGACTCCTTTGGACTGCAAGCAGATCAAACCAGTCAATACTAAAGGAAATCAACCCTAAACATTCATCGGAAGGACTGATGCTGAAGCTCCAATACTTTGGCCCTCTGATGCAAAGAGCTGACTCATTGGAAAAGACCTTGATGCTGAGAAAGACTGAAGGCAAAAGGAGAAGGGACGACAGAGGATGAGATGGTTAGATGGCATCACTGACTCAATGGACATAATTTTGCACAAACTCCAGGAGATAGTGTAGGACAGAGGAGCCTGGTGTGCTGCAGTCCATAGGGTCGCAAAGAGTCAGACATGACTTAGCAACTCAACAACAACAAATATATGTAAAACATTGTTCTAAGCATTTTGCATGGGTGATTTCTGTAATCGTCACTCCAACCTATGCGACAGGTACTAGAATTAGCCTTGTTCCATTGAGAAGGAGGCAGAAGGTAAAATAGGTTGAATAACATGTCCAGAGTAAGTGGCAGAGCCAGGGTTTGAACCCAGATCTGCATGAATGACTCTAGACCTGGTACTTATAAGCCACTATCCAACATGGGCCCACCAATGGTTGGGAGGAACAAGGAGTGGTCCTTGTGGGTCAGATGGCCAGGGGTGGTTGTCGGAGCTGGTACCTACCCAGGTCCTGGTTGTGGGCTTTCTCCTGCCCCTCCACAAACAGCAGGCTGTAACCCACCCAGAGTTGGCTCATCCCGCTGGGGCACAGGGGCACCTGTTCTGACTGGCTGTGCTTCACCAAGGTGTAGCCCACTCTCAGGCTCTGCCCAGGCACTCCAGCCCTCCCAAAGGGGCCCGGCTTCCCTGGAGCTCCTGAGATGGAGAGAGCAGATAACGGGTGAGTCAGGTACAGCCAATAATAACAGCAGGTACTCACTTGGTGGCAGGTGTTGAGCAGGGGCCATTAGATCACTCAATCCTTACAACTCCAATTTGTGGGTAATGAAACTGAGGTTCACCACCTACAGCTAGTAAGTGGTAGAACTGGAATGCCAACTCAGATGTATCTGGCTAGAGAGTCCTCATTTTGGAAAGCACACAATCTGGTTTCTCTTACACAGTCACCCAACCTTGGGTTCTCTGGGATGGGATGAGGGAGCAGAGGGGGCTACTTCTCTGGCTGGCCTTGCAGGCTTTCCTAGGAGATAACTGAGGACCCACTGAATCAAAGGCAGTGAAGGCAGAGCTTGGGTTAGTGAGGCAAAATCACACATTCCTTTCCTGTCAGGCATAGCTGACAATCACGGCACTTTTCCTGTGAGTCTCAGGAATGTTGATTTGCCATTTCTGATATAAAAGGAGGTAAGTAGCAGAGCAGCCATATCTTACCTCAGATTTTCTTCTCCCTTGAACCAAACCCCCTTCTATCCTGGGTAGAAGGGGTTGGTGTAGGGCAGGGGAGTCATAGCTCTTAAGAGCTGGAAGAGAACCCAGAGAACTATTTGGAACAGTTTTTCACTTTCTGGAATGTAGGGCTCTGATCCGTCACAGCTCAGAATGGAGTGGGTGTGAATGGATGAGAGCCCCGTTTTCCAGCTTCCTAGTAGTGTCAAGCTTTACTGTCAGGTTTCCTAATTCCAAGATTTGAGATTTTGACTCACTACCAAGCCTCAAATGCTTATAGAAGCCCTCTGCCTGCTAGTATTGACATTGCCAGACCTTCAAATCCTGGAGGGCCTTGTAGTCCAGGGAGACCAGGATCACCAAGAGCCCCAGGTGGGCCAGGGAGTCCATTGGCACCATCTTTGCCGGGGATGCCAGGTAAACCTTTAGATCCTGCAAGGAGAGAAGGCCCACAGTGGGGTACTCAATGTGGAGGAAGAGGCACTTCTCCAGGTCTTCCCTGGATAAAGGGGACTTGTGTGTCATGCCCAGGACTCACCAGAAGAGGGCAGATTTGGCCATCACCTGGGAGTGCAGACTGAGCACAGGGCTGAACCTCGTAGGCCACTCTGAACGTAGCCCTTCTGAGCCCCTTCACACACCTGTTCTTACTTCTTCTCATCCTCCCAGAAACTCTGGGAAGGATGCAGGGCAACTGCTGGGGTCCCAAGTCAGAAATGAGGACACTGAGACCCAGAGTGTCCTTTATTTTTCTGGGCTCCAAAATCACTGCAGATGGTGATTGAAGCCATGAAATTAAAAGATGCTTATTCCTTGGAAGCAAAGTTATGGCCAACCTAGACAGCATATTAAAAAGCGGAGACATTACTTGGTCAACAAAGGTCTGTCTAGTCAGGCCTATGGTTTTTCCAGTGGTTATGTATGGATGTGAGAATTGGACTATAAAGAAAGGTGAGCACTGATGAATTGATGCTTTTGAACTGCGGTGTTGGAGAAGACTCTTGAGAGTCCCTTGGACTGCAAGGAGATCCAACCAGTCCATCCTAAAGATCAGTCCTGGGTGTTCACTGGAAGGACTGATGTTGAAGCTGAAACTGCAGTACTTTGGCCACCTGATGCGAAGAGCGGACTCATTTGAAAAGACCTTGATGCTGGGAAAGATTGAGGGCAGGAGGAGAAGGGGACGACAGAGGATGAAATGGTTGGATGGCATCACCGACTCGATGGACATGGGTTTGGGTGGGCTCCAGGAGTTGGTGATGGACAGAGAGGCCTGGCGTGCTGTGGTTCATGTGGTCTCAAAGAGTCGGACAGAACTTAGTGACTGAACTGAGGCCCAGAGAGACTGCTAGCTTACTCCAGTTGGGGCAAAACTGGAATTAGAAGCTGGGTTTTCTGTTCCCCAACATGGGCTTTCTCTCTTCCTCTTTATTGCCCACCACACTCCCTCCTTCCGGCAGCAGCATATTAGTGAAGGACAAGCTGTCTGGATTAGTTATTGGGCTCTGCACATGTTCTCTGAAACCAAGTACAATTGCTGGCCTTGGAGGCCCTCCTTCCTGGCCAGAAGCTTGGGAGCTTTGTTAGGAAACCAAGGAAATGCTTGATGAAGCTACCCCCTTGAAGCTGGGGGTTCCAAGCCAGTTGTTTCAGCCTCCAAATAAAAGTCATCTCAGCTCCCCACTAAGTCCCCTTTCCCTGGCATCCTACTCACCTTGTAGGCCCACAGGTCCTTGGACCCCAGGGTCTCCCATGAGGCCAGGGATGGCATCAATGCCTGGAAGACCCATGGGTCCAGGGGGAGCCTGGATGGCTTCTGCAATGGGTGTGTGTCCGGGAGCACCTCGAGGGCCGGATAAGCCTGTGGGCAGGTGGGAGAAATGGAAATGTCAGGTGGAGGCAGAGGAGGTGGCTAGGGAAGGCCCCTGGAGGTTCAGTTTGCATCACAGCGTAGGACCTCAAACTCAACCAGCTGGCTTACTGATAGAAGCCAAATAAGTCAATTTGCTTGAGTGCCTACTGAGTTCTAGTCCCTGGTAGATGAGGGGATAGAGCAGTGAGTAAGGCCTTTATGAGAAAATGGCCTGTTGATAAAGATGAAATATGCATAACCTGACAAAGATCATAGTCTTACTGCAAATTGTGAAAACTGCTGCAAAGGAAATGGAGAGTGCAATGACTATGGGATGGAGCAGAGAGGGCTACAGGGAAGAGAACCTCCTTTAGTGGTAAGTGGCCTCTTACAATCAGTGACACTTAAGCTGAGATTATTACAGCAATAGAAGGGGCTGGAGGTAGGAGAGAGTATTCCAGGAAGTAGAACTGGCATGTGCAAAGGCCCTGTGGCCAGCCAGGGAGTGATGTTTTTGTATAACAGAAACAGGCCAGTGTGAGGAAAGCACAGTGAGCAGCAAAGGGTAAAAGCTGGTGATGAGGGATGCCATGGGATACCAATGGATGATTTCTGCTTTTAGAAGACCTCTCCCACCACTGTCTGGAGAAATGATTGTTGGGGAAGGTGCATAACGAAAGCACGGAAACCACTCAGCAGGTCACCACAGTGATTCACGTGAGGAATGTTGGTGGCTTGGATCTGAAAGGTATCAGTGGAGGTGATGAGAGGGGAGTGGATGCAAGGCCCATTCAGGAAACACAGCCCCAGGAGTTGCTAATGGGATTGGATGTGTGTGATTGAGGGGAGTGGTGGAAAAGATGGGCTTCATTTCTGGATTCAGCAAATGGATGAGTGGTGATTGAGTGCCAACCCAGTATACACTAATGCAGAAATGATGCAGAGAGGGGAGGTCAGTGGCAGGATGCATGGAGGCAAAGCAGCAGTGGCCTTCAGTCCTGTGAGCTGATGGTGGCAGAGGTATCCTGAAGGTGGACAAATTCCCTCTGTTTCTGGCACAGTGACAAATGAGTCCTGAAAGAATGCTACTCCAACCCCTCCCTCGAGCTCAGGAGCAGCTGATACATGCTCTCAACTCACCTCTTGGCCCCGCCTTCCCCTTCATCCCAGGAAGTCCTGGGTCTCCAGGTGGTCCAACCTTGCCTGGAGTCCCCATGAAGCCAGGCTCACCTCTCATGCCTGGCAAAGTGCAAAGGAAAGCAAGTCAGGACCTGGCACGGTGGTGCTGGTGGGGGAAGGGGGCTTGAGATTAAGCAGAGACAAGGGCCGGAAGGGTATCATCAGCCGGTCTCTGTTCACAGGGTGGCAGGAAGGGGCCATCTCCAACTGTGGAGTGAAAGGGCCCAGTTGCCAGCCATGCAGTCATACCTTTCAATCCTAGCTCTCCAGGGAGGCCAGAGAAACCTGGAATTCCTTGGTCTCCTTTGGGCCCTTGAGGGCCAGGAATTCCAGGGAAGCCAGGGTCTCCAGGGTCGCCTTGATCTGAGGATGGCCCAGGGGGGCCTGGGGCCCCAGGGGGGCCTGGGCGGCCTAGGGATAAGATAGGAAGAGGGATGAAGGCAGAGGGCAGAGGAAGTGGCCACTGTGGAAGGCCTTGACATTGATAGGAAGCGAAAGCCCATTCCCAAGGCAGATGATGTTCCCTTGCCTTCTGTGGGGCCCCAGTGCCCAGACCTTCCCAAACTCTTTTAGCAAAATGTAGCCCGTTCCAGTCCCCTGTGTCCCTACATGGGGAGGGATGTGAGGCTGGACTGTAGACAAGCTCTCCCCCAAACTCTGGACAGAAGGCGATGGCCAGCCTTCTTTGGGCTTCGTGGCTTTACCTCGTTCTCCATCTAGGCCTGGTCGCCCAGGGTCGCCAGGCTGTCCTTCTATGACTGAAGGCAAGGAGAGGCCCAGTGCACCGGGGAGACCAGCGGCACCCTGGAGACCTGGAAAACCTGCAAAGAATAAATAAAAGGGGCTGCAGGGGCTTTATGTACCTAAGAGAGGGCCAGGCTCTCTCAGAGAAAATGGAAGTTCGTACAGAAAAAATGGAAGCCATTAGTAGCAGCCAGAGCAGCCGAGGCCAGCAGAGGGCTCTTGTCCCTTGCTCTTCCGTTGGCAGCCAGTGGCCCCAAACAGCTGACGGGCTCAGAGAGTCCCCACTGGCACTGAATTGGGATGAATAGAGCCTCAGAATGTTCTAGCTCTCCAACCTCGCTGGTAATGGAAATATGTTAAACAGATTTCCCCCAAATCAGGAAAAAAAGAAGGTATAACTGTAGCACCTGGAACTGAAGTTTCCTGAGGTGTTTTTAAACTACTGTCCCTATTGTATAACGTTTCATTCAGTTAGCCAGTCTTGTCGGCTGCTGCTCAGAGAAGGTTCTAGATGGAGGTAGGGTGTATCCCCTAACCACTCAGAAGAGAACCTCACCTGCTCCAGCAGGATGGAGGTGGGAAGGGCGCTGAGACCCCTGGTGTCTTATCTGGCTAATTTCTGGGTCTTCCAAGCAAGGTGGAAACCAGTTTTATAGGTGATTCATGATATTAGCTAACTGCTTTCTTAATTGCCTAAATCCCTTCTCCATTTGGCCAAGGAAAATAGCCATTTACTGGCATATGTACATAATATTTGCTCAAATTCCTGTTTGTGGGATGATTTTTATTAGGTTCAAAACCAAAAAAATTTCAACAGATTACAGAAGATGTATGTAATGTGCACACATCAAAAACAGATGATAATCTTGCTGGGAAAACATATCAAAGCCACACAAACAAATGCAGAAATTTATTTTATACTTGTAACATGGAAGAAGTGTTATTACTTTGGTATATTCTAGAAGATATTTAAATGAAGAGGAATTAATTCAAATTGATTGATAAACTGTTTTGCTGGTTGAGATTCTTGTTTGTGACAAGAAAATACCAAAATATTAATGTTGCATTTGATTGTTCAGACCAAAAAGCTGAAAATATTAATGTAGAATTTCTCATATTTTGCTAAGAAATAGAAAATCCATGAAAACTTGTAAGGGAAGATGGCATATTTTTTAAGTTGGGCATAATTAACAGCTCATTGATTAATTGAACACTGATGAACTATAAAGGAGGAAAAAATAAATTTCAACAAGTCTCCAATTATTAGAAGTCTGGAAAAGAAACAAAGTAAAAACAAAAAGCAAAACTAGTCACGAAACCACATGGTACTACTTTTAGTTATGTCTTGATGAGTCTTTGAAGTAGTTTTCATTTTCACAAAGGTAAAAATCTGAAAAGAAAGACATACTGTATTTTTATCCTGAAAATATATCTTCATATATCTATATGGGCTGAAATTATGCAAAACAAATAAACAAGACACCACATATAGTAGAGTAAGTGTGGGCTAGGCACAGATTATAAAGTTTGTTTCCACGGCAATTTTGCAGCCAACTTCTCTTTTTGAACTGTTTCTTGATTTTATAATTACTAATATATTATTAAAGCTGAAATAAAGGTACTACTGACCTCACATGGTTAAAACATCGCACCCCTCTAGGTTGCTCTTTTCACACCCTTTACAGATTTCACCATCTTCCCTCCCTCCCAGAGGCAACCATTCCTGAGGTTTGTGTTCATTATTCCCTTTTCATCACAGTTTGTCCGTGCATATTTGCATCCCTAAGCAACATATTGGTTGGAATCACACTAAACATATTCCTCTGCAATTTCCCCTTTCTCCCCCTTCAACATTATGTACCTGCAGTGTATCCATCTTGACATGTGCTGTTTACTGCATATGAATTTGTGATTTTATTACCTCAGCTAGCCAAAGGCAATGAATAATGTAATGACCAGGAATTCATAGTCAAGATTTAAAAACAGAAAAGACATCATGCCTGTGCTTCCACCCAGGACCCAGACCTTTCTCTAGCTCCTGCCAAAGAAGCCACAAAGCCTCCCTTCCTAAGCCCTCACTTCTGGAGAAACTATTGGCTTTCAGCAAAGTACAGGTTGGTCCAGACAAACGAAGGAGTAAACACAGAGACAGCAGATGCCCCAACATAAAATGCAGCTGGAAGTGTATTAATGCATGAATATAGTTCCTGGAAAACCTACGCACATTATACAAACATGCACATAAATGCATAAAATGATGTAGTGGGACATCAGGCCGCAGAACTCTGAGGAACAGAACATTTTGCAAACCTGATTTCCCCAGGTAACATGTGATGGTAGAATGGCCAATGTTTCTTGACCATGTGCCATGCTAAGGTATAAGATGCTTAGTTGCTCAGTCATGTCTGACTCTTTTGTGACCCCCATGGACTGAAGTCTGCCAGGCTCCTCTGTCATGGGATTTCCCAGGCAAGAATACTGAAGTGGGTAGCCATTCCCTTCTCCAGAGGATCTTCCCAACCCAGGGATCGAACCCAGGATTCCTGCATTGCAGGCAGATTCTTTACCACCTGAGCCACCAGGGAAGCTGCCATGCACTGTGCTAGGTGCTTCCATATGTATTACCTCACTCCTCATTGATGTTTCACCAAATATATAGGGTAGATTCTCTTATTCACATTTTATAGAAAAGGAAACCTATGGGTTCCTTTGGGATGGATGGGTTAGTAACCTCCTTGTTCAAGGACATGCAGCTAGGGAGAGGGAAAGCTGGGATTTGAATCCAGTAGTCTTGACTTCAGAGCCCCTGCTCTCAGTTATGATGCTACATGAAATTCATGTCTTGTTCTACACTGAGTGGGAGGTATATGCATCTCTAGAACATTTCTAAGGAGAGTTAAAGAATCCAAATTCATTCTCATTATTTGAGAGGTGGGGGAAGTAGAAAAAAGTGAAAAAGTCACTCGGTTGTGTCTGATTCTCTGTGACCTGTGGACTGCAGCCCACCAGGCTCCTCTGTCCATGGAATTCTCCAGGCAAGAATACTGGAGAGGGTAGCTATGCCCATCTCCAGGGGATCTTCCTGACCCAGGGATCGATCCCAGGTCTCCTTCATTGGAGGCATATTCTTTACTGTCTGAGCCACCAGGGAAGCCTGAGAAGTAGGGGAAGGGAGACTCAGAAAGGGACTTCAGACTGTGTGATGAGTCAGGGTCTGAGATTAAGGTGAAATCTGATTTCTAGAAAACCCAGTAAATCCTAATCAACTGCTTGCTGTGTACCTGTTCTAGGGAGATATTTACTCTCTTAATCTTGGGCTCCTTCTAGCAGGGCCCCGTGACTTCCAACTGCCCTGGACACCAAGGGATTTCCGGTAAACCTTTCGCTAAGTGGACAAACCCAGTTCCTCAGGACCATTAAAACTGGACTCTGACAAAGTGAGAAAGAGAGGCCCTGTGGTTAATAAGGGAGAGCTGGGGGGAAGCTGGAGGCTAGAGAGGACTCATTGAACTGCTCTCTGACACCCCTTCCTGTGAAAGCCTGAGGTGGAGCCTACCCTCTTTTTGTCAGTAGTTGGGTTCTGAGATCCCCAGAGATGTAAAGACATGCACAACTCATCCCTGGGAGCCACATGACCCCAAAGAACCCCAACCCTGGCTGCCCAGCCAAGTGTGACTTGGGCTCACTTACCTTGGCTACCTTTGGGTCCTCTTATACCTGGCTTTCCTGGGGCTCCGATGCCAATTCCTGGAGAACCTTTTTCCCCTTTGGGACCAGGCAAGCCAGCTGGCCCAGGTACACCGGTTATACTAGGTCCTAGGAGAAGATGCAGAGAGATGTGGGGACACAACTCAGTGGGGTGAGGCCCTTGTGCCCAGCTCACTTGCAGGGAGTCTGCTCACAGATACCAGAGGCTGAGGGCTGAAATGATAGGGAGGAGAGCTGATGCAGGTAGAAGGACAAACCCCATTCACCTTCCTACCCCTCCCCCCCACACACACACACATCAAGGCATCCCCAGCTGGGGGCTGGCAAGGACATCTAGTGGGCTTCCCTGATAGCTCAGTTGGTAAAGAATCTGCCTGCAATGTGGGAGACCCTGGTTCGATTCCTGGAGAAGGGACAGATTACCCACTCCAGTATTCTTGAGCTTCCCTTGTGGCTCATCTGGTAAGAATCTGCCTGCAATGTGGCAGACCTGGGTTCAATCCCTGTGTTGGGAAGATCTCCTAGAGAAGGGAAAGGCTACCCACTCCAATAAATAAGGTAATTCAGGTATAACATTTAGCACAATGCTCAATAAATCTTAACCAAATTTATATAAAACTCTAATCCAGCCACCTCTAACCACTGTTTTGGGCTTCCCTTGTGGCTCAGCTGGTAAAGACTCCACCTGCAATGTGGGAGACCTGGGTTCGATCCCTGGGTTGGGAAGATCCTCTGGAGAAGGGAACGTCTACCCACTCCAGTATTCTGGCCTGGAGAATTCCATGAATTGTATAAGTCCATGGGGTCACAAAGAGTCAGACACAACTGAGCGACTTTCACTCACTCACACTAAGGACATCTAGGAGTCTAAGGATATGGGATACATTGTGGCCTAGAACTCAAGATCAGCTCCATCAGGCTTCTGGAAGAGTTGGTGTTCTCCTCCTTGCCTTTCAGGGTCTTGCTTACCTGGAGTTCCATGGGTCCCCTTGGTTCCTGGAAGCCCATTCAATCCATGTAAACCTGGAAGTCCAGGGAAACCTGAGGGGAGAGAAGATCAGAAATGGTTCCAGCAACTCTGAATCATGAAGGGTCAACAAAAGGTCCTGCCCCAAGGGCACTGCAAAGTCCTCATTTCAAAGGTCCTGGGCATTCTTGAAGCATTAATTAATGTCCTAAGGGAGACTGGAGCACCCCTAGTCTCCACATTCCACCCCAGTGTTTCTGCCTCTCATTAGAGACCAGTATAGCTTGAAGAGGGCCTCCCAGGTGGCACTAGTGGCAAGTAACCTGCCTGCCGATTCAGGAGATGTAAGAGACAAGGGTTTGATTCCTGGGTTGGGAAGATCCTCTGAAGGAGGGCACAGCAACCCACTCCTGCGTTCTTGCCTGGAGAATCCCATGGACAGAGGAGCCTGGCAGGCTACAGTCCAGGCAGTTGCAAAGAGTCAGACTTGACTGAGTGACTGAACATGCACACATAGCTTTAAGAGCAGTGCTGTGTGGTGCTAAGTCACTTTAGTCATGTCTGACTCTTTGCAACCCCATGGACTATAGCCCGCCAGGCTCCTCTGTCCATGGGATTCTCCAGGCAAGAATACCGGAGTGGGTTGCAGGATGGTAGATAATTCTGTAACTTCAAGAAGAACTCACGGTGTCAATGCCAAGACCTTGAGTTGCCAGCTCCCAGAGACTTGCTGCCCAATCTCTCGGTCAGGGAAAGGCTACCTATGCCAGCACAATGACCTTCCTTCCTAGCTCTGCTTTCCACAGACCCCATGTTCTCCTGTTTCCACTCATGCCCACCCTCCTTTCTTCCTCCTTGCCCATTACCTCTCATGCAGCTCAGTCAATGACTCCCCTGGATATGGCTTAACCCCAGTTAGGGTCTCCTAATAAAAAGTAGTTACTATCCTTTTTTGAGGAAAGGACCCTTTTCCCACTGCCACTCCCTAACCTTTGGTTACCTTTGGTTCCTATTAGGCCAGGGGGCCCCAGGGGTCCAGTTGCTCCTGGGTTGCCTGGAGAACCTGGAAGCCCTGGATTTCCTCTCATGCCTGTAACTCCAGGGAGTCCTAAAAATGAAAAAAAAAAGGGGGGCAGAAATTCAGAAGGAGTCTTGACTTGACGCTGATCCGAACTTTTTCAGAATAAAGTTGTCATGTGTCATGGTACCTAGGGAGCCAGGAAGGCCAACATCTCCAGGAATACCAACTTTTCCATCTTCACCTTTGTTTCCTGGGAAACCCACATCACCAACTAGTCCGTCTTTTCCTTTCACACCTACAAAATCAAGAAAAATGTTGAGTGATCAGGGCATAGTTCAAGGAGTATGTTCCTCCACAGGAGGTGGGGGTAGGGGCAGGAAGGTGAAGCCATTTTGAGCCACCATGGCAGCTGGATCCAATGAAGAAACTCTGAAAGGTATCGTGGCAGCTATCTTCATACTTGAAAGGTGCCACCCAACTGAAAGGGCATGGCAACCTACTCTAGTATTCTTGCCTAGAGAATCCCATTGACAGAGGAGCCTGGTGGGCTACATTCTGTGGGGTCACACAGACTCAGAGATGACTGAAGCAACTTAGCATGTACAGACGCCCAACTGAAAAAACAAGTAAACTTGTTCTGAGTGTTCCCAGAAGTAGGAGTGATGGGTGGAAAGGTTCAAGAAGTAGTTTGGATAACTATAAATTAAGGGGGTGGACACCATTATCTTAAAGGTCTGAGACTATCCTGTAAGTCTGTGATTCTTGAAGAAAAAGTAGGCTGGTTTGCTTGGGGAAACTGTTGACTGCCTCTGAGTGGGTATATGTCAGGTAGGAATTTTTCTGCACTGGACAGAAGTTGCAGAACTTAGGTTTGGCCTCCAAAATCCCTTTCAATGTTCAGTTTTGAGGAGTCTGTGAAACATACAAGACAAAAGTTTAGCAGCCTTACCTTTGAAACCAGACTCCCCAGGTTGTCCCTTGGGTCCTGGGCTACCAGAAATTCCAAGTGTCTGGCCTTGATCTCCTGGGGATATCAAGATATTGTTTGAGTCATCAGGAGAAGGTATAGCTCAATTTGCAGTAAATAGATTTTTTTTAAGAAACAAACGTTTTTGTATTGGGGTATAGCAAAAAGATCTTTTGAAGGAAAAATCATGGCCAGAGAAACTCCTTGACACAATTACCAGTTGGGTAAAATGTTATGCTTTTATGCTGCAATGCATGGCTGGGATGCTACCAGGCTATTGGTATGAAATGCTGCTACATGCAGCATATCTTCTCTGGGAAACACATCACCAGGCTTGGTATGGGCAGAGAAGATGATAGGAGGAGCCCTAAAATATCACCAGGAGAGGAGACTGTGTAGAGCTGAGGGTGTCCTCTGCTGCTGAGTCTGGAAGGCAGGTGGGTCAAACCACTGCTTGTCGCCTATCTTTGACTAACAAAGACTGCAAAGGGGGTTTGGCCATAGCAGAAGTGTAAATTGGTTCATTTTCCTGTAAACCCCAAGGAGAGCCCTGGGCCTGTTAGAAATCCACCTTGCTCTGGAAAAACACAGTAAAAGGGGAAATGTTTCTTATCTTTTTTTAATGAAAGAATTTTTTAGATTTATTTTTAATTGGAGGATAATTTGCTTTACAATGTTGTGTTGGTTTCTGCCATACAATAATGTGAATCAATCGTTAAGTATAACATATATCCCCTCTCTTTTGAATCTCCCTCCCACCCACCTCCCTATCCCACCCCTCTAGGTTGTCACAGAGCACTGGGTTGAGCTCCCTGTGTTATACAGCAACTTTCCACTAGCTAGCTATTTACATATGGTAATGTATGTTTCATTGCTACTCTTTCAATTCATCCCACCCTCGCCTTCCCCTGCTGTCTTCACAAGTCCATTCTCTATGTCTGTGTCTCTATTCCTGCCCTGCAAATAGGTTAATCAATACCATCTTCCTAGATTCCATATATATATATATATATATACATTAATATACTGGGCATATACCCTGAGAAAACCATAATTGAAAAAGACACATGTACCCCCATGTTCACTGCAGCACTATTTACAATAGTCAGGATGTGGAAGCAACCTAGATATCCACTGACAGATAAGTGGATAAAGAAGATGTGGTACACACACACACACACACACACACACACACACACACACATATATATATATATATATATATATACACAATGGAATATTACTCAGCCATAAAAAGGAATGAATTTGAGTCAGTTGTAGTGAGGCAGATGACCCTAGAGCCAGTTATACAGAGTGAAGTAAGCTCCTTACCTTTTAAACCTGGGAGACCAGATACTCCTGGGAAACCAGGAGCTCCACTGAGACCCTGTGAACCCTTCAAAGCAATATAGAAATCAGTATTTCTGCTTAGCCTTCAGGATCTCCCACCATCTCTTCCCCCTCCCTTCCCTGAGCCACTGCTTGAGACCTGTCCATTGCATACTCTGTGGCAGGGGTGGAGAGGAGGGGGGCATCCTTCAGAGGGGAAAGTGATGTGCGTGGGGAGAAATGCATATTTATGGTAATAGGGGAAGTGTTTGATCTGCAGATTAACCCTGGTCTTGTCATTCATTACTTTCCAGTGCCAGCAAAATTGGTATCATGGGAAATCAAGGTGTGGATAGTGTAGCAAGTCTCTAGGGAAATACAGAACCTAACAGTCAGGCCAGGAACTTGATTTGCTCTACATACAGTTGGCTATCACCACCCATGCCAAAGCCAGAGAACAAGTATGGCCTTGCCATGTGGAGCTAGGCCTCTGCCACAGGTTCCACAAGGAACATGCAGTCTTTCTGCCACTAGGTAGCGGGCTGTATGCAGGCAGGTAGTGGAGTCTGAATTTGGTCTAATATTCCCATGATTTTCACAAGAAAAACTGTCTTCATTGGCTCATGTCCAACATACTGAGTCTGAGAAGCAGGCATGTTGGCTGCCATTGGCCCAGTTCCTCCCCTGGCATCTGGTATGGTTTGGGTTTGAGATGTACCCAGGAAGGACACATGCTACCCAGGACGTTGGGTGGCAGTCTGATTTGGGTCCCTTAGCTCCCTGGACCATGACCATGACAACCCCATCCACCTGTTGTTTTCTGTGCATCGCCATATCTACTCATTCAGACCACTGCTTATGCTGGGACCCCTCCCAGAATGCCTTCCCACTTTGACTGCATCCTTCCTAATGTGTAAGTAGCAGGTTGAGAACTGTTTCTTTTGCAATTGCTTTAGGTGTGTATGTCTATGTGTGTGTGTTTTCTCTTCATCAGCTGGACTGACACTTTTAAAGGACAGGGACTATGCCTGCAGGGAACACAGGTATCCTGTGATCCAATTTATTTAGTCCCTTCAGTACTATTATTGCTACTGTTTATTCAGAGTCTGCTGTGTACCAAATACAATGCTACCTGCTTTATACATATCTGCTCCCTTAACCTTCACTATGGGCTGAAGAAGGTTTGAATACTATTCCCATTTTGAACAGATGAGAAAAGCAAGGCTCCAGCAAGTGGAGTGATATGCCCCAAATCACAGAGCTAATGAGTGATGGGGAGGAAAATCAAGCCTACGTCTGTCTCATTGCTAACTACCCTACCACCCTGCTTTTTAAAAATCCAGAAAAAAAAACTGACTTTGATCTTTGCCAGTTGTTGCCTAGAGGCAACAAACACCTTTCTGAAATCAAAACATCAAATAGTCTGTACCGAATTCTTCTGATGTGCCAAACTCAACATGGGATGTTGGCGGTGGGATGCAGACTAAAAAGCAAGCAAGGCTTGCTCTCAAGTCCTAACAATCTCATTAAGGAAATCAAACCCAGGCAGAACTAACCAGGATGAGTGGAAGCAGTGGGACATGTTGGTTGCCAGCAGGGTGAGGTGTCAGGGACTCCTGGAGGGACGGGTGCCTGGGCTGGGGCCTGAAGGACCAGCAGGTCATCAGCAATTGCAAGGAGGATGCTCTGCCATGTGAGGGAGATAGTGTGAACAAAGGCCCAGAAGAGGGGATGTTTGGGAACAAGTGAGAAGATCTGGCCAACTCAAGGAGGAGCCTTGTTGGGGTTAGCTCAAGGAGGGCATGAAAAATGGGCGGAGATCAGAAAGGTGGGCAATAGGGGCCCATCCCCCTGCTATCAAGGCCAATCCCTGGTGGGGAGACAAAGATCTGGGCCCACTTACACTTTCTCCTGGAATTCCTGGGAAACCTGTGATTCCAAGAGACCCCTTCAGGCCAGGTAAGCCCCGTAGTCCTGTGGAGCCAGGGGGGCCTGGTCTCCCACTAAGTCCCTTGATGAGGCTGGGGAAGCCAGGAGCTCCTGGCAAGCCTGGTGGCCCTGGGCGGCCAGCCTCTCCTTTGTCACCTGGGAAAGAAGCAAAAGTCTTGAGGAAACACTCTGGGCAAGAGAAAATCTGTTCCCCAAGCGGCAGGTGCCCTGGGTCACAGGCAGGCAAAGGGAAAGCTTGGGGACAGTTAGCTTGGGGGGGGGTGGGGTGGGGGTAGGAGAAGGTGCCTTTGGCCTTATGGGACACCAGCCAGGGCCACCCCAGCTTCCTCAATGGGAAAGCCGCTCAGTGTTCATCCCCCACTATCTGCCTGGCCCCTTCAGGGGTACAGCTACCTGTGGTTCAAAAACTGAGTTCCACAGGGGCAGTGCAAACTGGCAGTCTCACAGTCCAGATACTCCTCAGGCCCAGGAAAGGCACCCTCCATGCCCACCCCCCGCCCCACCACCAACCACTGCCACCCACACTGCTGCTCTGAGGGTTCTTCTACTGTGGGGACTTTTTTTTCAGTAAAGAAGTCAAGTTTGGTCATGAAAACTGTCTTGGGTATTTCTCCTTCCCATTCCCTGCCCCAGTACCTCTAGGTCCAGGAAATCCGATGGTTCCAGCTGAGCCCTGAGAACCTTTGTCTCCTTTGAAGCGGAGGCTCAGTGTTGGAGGTCGAAGACTGGGTATCCCAAAGGGACCTGGGTCACCTCTATCTCCTGCATGGATGGAGGTCATGAGGCCGCATGAGGGGGGCTTAGACACAGGGTAAGCATGTCATATCAGTTCTTTCATATCAGCTCTTCCCACACCACTCCAGGGCCCTTTCTGGGTTCTTCCAGCTTCTTTCCTGCCCCTGTTTCCCTAGCTTTGTATTAACGGGCACACCCTCTTCTTGGACAAATCCAAGATCCTACAACTTTAAACCCTACTCAAAACTCTTCTCCACTAAGCATCTGGGAATGTGTGTCAAGTCCCCTAACATGCTGTAGTAATGCAGAGTGATTGAGGTCTCTGGGTTTAAAAGGATTTCATTGAGAAACCTCAAATCTTACTATCTAACCCAAGGTTGGTACAAGCCACCTGAATGACAAAGTGGATAAATAAAATGTAACTTGGGAAGCATGGGTGGCAATTCCAGAACTGGGTTCCCCAGCTCACCTTTTTTACCAGGGCTACCAGCCCATCCAGATGGCCCCACTCTTCCTGTCGACCCAGGAATTCCCTTTAATCCACTTGCTCCAGGAATACCAGGGAGACCTGGAATCCCTGGAAAACCTGTCAGTCCAACAGACCCCTTCTCACCTGTCGACAAACAAGAAATTCTATTATTATCCCTGTTTGACATACAAGGAAATGGAAGCTCAGAGAGGTAAATTAACTCACCCAAAGTCACACAGCCAGAAAGTTGCAGAGGAGAGATTCAAAGCCAAGTTTCTCTAACTCCAAAGCCCAAGCTCTTAGTACATGTTATGCTACTTCCCTGAATAGGGACATAGAACTAAGGACCAGGAAGGAAAGAAGAGCTGGGCACTTCTCTTACGATTTGTCCAGTTAGAGCTCATGTGTAACACAGAGAAAAAAAAATAAACTTAGGCCCAGGAGGCAGAGAGATGAGCTCTAGCCTGGTGTTGTTGCTAACCAATGCTGTGGCCTTGGACCAGTTACTTCCCTTCCTGCCCAACTCCTGGTGTCTAGTAGAATAATCATAGGAAGTGAGGAACATCAGGCTGTGTGCAGGGTTCATGCAAATAAGTAAAGCTGATGTGGCTGTTCCTGTCCTGGGCTTTCCTGTTCAAGCTATTCAGCCCAGTGTTCCACCCAGCAGGCAGGGAAAGTGACTTGCTGCGGGTGGGGTTCCTCCTTTAGCACTTGTCTTCTACTGTGAAAGTGTTAGTTGCTCAGTATCTGACTCTGCGACTCCATGGACTGTAGCCCGCCAGGCTCCTCTGTCCTTGGGATTCTCCAGGAAGAATACTGGAGTGGGTTGCCATGCCCTCCTCCAGGGGATCTTCCCGACCCAGGGATCGAACCAGGGCCTGCTGCATTGGCAGGCAGATTCTTTACTGTCTGAGCCACCAGGGACGCCCTGCTCACCTCTCTCCCCGTTCCCCTTTCCTAGGCAGACAGGAGGGAGAAGGCAAGGTGGGCACCCACTGGTGCCTTCCTGATCATTTTACTTACCCTTTGGACCTGGCAGGCCTGGCAACCCAGTGGCCCCTGGCAAGCCTGAGTTCCCCAGGAAGCCAGTTGGCCCTGGTGGTCCCGGAAGCCCTTTCAGCCCAGGCAGGCCTCTCTTTCCAGCTGACGCAGGGAGACCTATCTCGCCTCTTGGACCCTTCTTTCCAGGATGTCCTGAATCAGCACAGGAGAGAATACATGATGACTGTCAAGTGAAGCTATCCAGATCAGGGCCACTGCCCATTCCCCTGGCTTCTGGTTGGTTGACTTGTTGGTGTTTGTAAACAGCCTTTGAACAATGGGCTGTGCAGGCTCCTAACAGGCAGAGTTGTTTTTAGTTGGCTGATGCATGATCACTTATCACCTAGGGTGCCCCACCAGTGGCTACCTTTACCAGCATGGCCCTGTAGCTGGCAGGGCGGATGAGCAAACCCCTTCTGATGACAACTCTTCTCCCTTTATGAATGTGGTTCATACTTTAGGCTCTGAATGGAGCTCTAAGAAGCCAGGGTGGCAAGTGGACTCTAGTTTCCTGGTACTTCCAGCAGGAATCAATCCACAATGGCTGTTTCCTGAGCCAAACGGTGAAGTAGAGGTTAAAACCCAACAATTGTTTCAGCCTCCCAGGGAGTCATGGATCAGGGCTGCCCTTTTAATCCCTCATGCAAGCAGTTATGTCAGCCAGTTCCTTGGCATTAGAGTTGAAAGACCCCCTAGTGCCAAGTACTGTAGAAATTCCCAAGGCCCATCTGGTCTCCTAGGTATTCTGAGACTGCTTTCAGTTGCTCAATGGGATTAACCTCTTGAGCTGCTGCCAAAGTGGAATGTTCAGGTACAAAGCAAGGAAATTAAAAAATCAAAGGATCAAATCAGGGATGACAGAGGTATTTGGGCCCCCAAGGACCTAAATGAATGGCTGGCTTGGCTTTCTAAGGATTGAAAAGCATCATGTAGCTGGGAGCCCCAGGATTCTAATGGGAGGCTGTGAAGGGGATTCCACAACAAGGGAAGGAAATTCAATGGGAGCCAACCCCACAGTATGAGTTCAGGGACCCCTGGCTTTACCAGGTTGTAATGTATAGTAAGATAATTCCCTGAGAGGCCAAGCTGGTGGGGTTGTTAGTCTGTGAGCTTGTGTGCTGTTTTCTCACCTGGACAGCTTATGTGAAGATCCCAGAAACACACAACCACAAAGAGGATTAAAAAAGATATTAATGGTTGTATACAAACTCAACTTCAGTCACGTGGCCAGGAGTCAGGGGTGAAAAGGGTGGTGTGACAAAAAGGCAAGCTGCAAACACTAGGCTGGAACCAGGGGATGTCATGCCCCACTTTGGAGTGAAAGACACTTTGGCTCTGGGTCCTCAGAGACCTGCTGGCCCAAGGGGCAGGTCTGCCAGGGTCAGGGGTGCCGGTGTGGGTGGGTGGAGGGGCGGGAGTGCTCATATTTGAGGGTCACTTTTTGGAGGCTAAACTGGTTCAACCTGGCACCATGGGGGGCTTGAGATGTGAAACTCAGGTTAGACAACTCAGTCTCCTCGGCTCTGATCCTGTCACACTGCTGTTACTGCCCCTCGGGGTGCCACGGCCCCGGGGCCCAGCTTAAGTCTGTCAAGTTCGGGCTGCTCCTCCGAAGGACCTACCTGAAATGCCTGGAAAGCCTGGGGGTCCACGGAGCCCGGGTTTGCCCTTGATGCCAAATAGACCACTAGGGCCTGGGGGGCCTGGCTGACCCACGCGGCCTGGTATTCCAGGGCTGCCCCGCTCACCTTTGGGGCCGAGCAAGCCCGACTTCCCAAGCAAACCTAAGGAAAGGAAGAGGCAGATGATCACAGCCTGGACTGATAGCAAGGACCACTCATCAAACCACCTTCCAGCAGAAGAGCCCAGCCCCAGGATGCCTCCAACATTCCACTGTCTCATCAGCTCCAGCCTTGCTGCTAATTACGGGCTTTGCAAGAAATCTGACTATGGATTCTAGATACTTCTGGAATTACTGAGACAGGAGAATGGACTCAGGTGATTTAAGAAAGTCAGGGAGAGAACACAATCACTTTTCATTTTAAGCCTCTAGTTCATCCATCACCCCAGATTCATGCAGTTATTCATGCAGGTACACCAGGTACTGAAAGGCTTTCTGCAGACTGTCAAATAGGTGGGGAAAAGAGAGTCACCCTTGAGTCCTGGAAGGCCAGAGTCTCCAGGAAATCCTCTGTCTCCAGGTAGTCCCTGTAGGCCTGGCTCCCCTGGAGCACCATTTTCAGCACCAAGGATGTCACCAGGGGCTCCCTTGGGACCTGGTAAGCCGGGACTGCCAACTTTCCCAGGTAAGCCATCTTTTCCAGGGAGCCCAGGAAACCCAGGCAAGCCCTTCTCCCCATGAGGTCCAGGAAACCCTAAATGTGAAGAGTCAAAAATAAAAGGCCATGGAGGTTTAGAAGTCATAGGTTTGGTTAGATGACTCTGACACAGATTTTTTTTTCCTACTACAAAAGTTGTCATATTAGTAACGTGTGTGGCTTTCCTTAAAGGTCTCTCTCTGGTCCTGGGAAGACTTGATCAGTGTGTGAGCCAGAGGAGGTTCTAGCTCAATGAGGCCAGGCCTTGGGCAGAGCCCAGCAACCCGCTCCTGGAGCTCCTACAGGGGCTAAAGAGCACAGGTTAGAGCCAGGACCTCCTGTCAAAGGCCTGGTCTCTTCTGGAGTGTTCTAACTCCCGCCCTCATGCCTCCCTCTTTCTGGATGGTGGAGCAACCTGAGACACCAATAAACCCAAGGAAACATGGCCTAAGATGAGCCCTCTGCTGCTGAGAGGGGTGGTTCTCAGACTGAGCGTGCATCAGAATCCCCTGGGGCAGGGGTGCTTGGGAAAACCCAGATTGCCAGGCCCACACTCCCACCCCACCACAAAGCTTCTGATTAGTAACTCTGCCAAGAGGCCAAGGAACTGCATTACTATGAAGTTCCGAGGTGATGCTGATGCTGCTGGCTGAGAGAACACAGTTTGAGAACCGCTGGTGCAGTGTAGCACAATGAAGCTCAGGTTGGAACAACAGGTTGTCAGCCAAGGGTCTGAAATATGACAACTTCCCTCTCCCTTACCTGAATCTCTTTCTCTGACCTTTGAGGAGTTGATGCAGGGAACTGCCAGAACATGTAGTCAGACCACGTGGCAGAGCCCTAGCCCTGCCACTAGTGACTTTGTGATCTCAGGGAAGTCACTTTCTATATGCACCAGTTTCCTTCACCGAACCTGAAGGGGTTGGCTCAGCTCATCACAAATGGCCCTTATTACTCTGAGATGCTGTCCTTCTATAGCTCTAAGCTCTGTCTTGTCTGAGTATGAAGTCAAAACCATCCCACTTACACCAGAGCACAAACCTAACTTCCTACAGTGGGTGGATGGCTACCACAATCCAAACACATACCCACGCAACAGGAGAGGTGGGGAGCAGGGGGAGAAGCTCATTTTCTTACCTGGCAGTTCAGGCAGGTGAACCAGTCCTGGACTCCCGGGGTCTCCTTTATTTCCACGCAATCCAGGTTGACCTGGAGCCCCAGGGAGGCCACGGACCCCTTTAGGGCCTGAAAACCCAAATGTGAGTGGTAAGGGGAAAGGAACATTGGTGCGGCTATGATTTGTGATGTCCAGACAAGAATCCTAATCTAGGAATTCGCTGGAGTCCAATGGCTATGACTCCGTGCTTTCATGCCAAGGGGGCAGGTTTGTTCCCTGGTTGGAGAACTAGGATCCCACAAGCCATGCAGTGCAGTCCAAAAAGAAAAAAAAAAAACCTAATCTCTTGGAAGGCCTCTCTTATTCTCCCCTCCCCACACAGCCCTCTCTAGTAGCCATTCTATTTCCTCAGTTCTCAGGGCCGCCCTCTCAGGAGGCACGTGGAGCTCCCAATGCTACTGGGCCATCCTTGGCTTACTTTGGTACATGGCCCTTACATGTGTGCTCAGTGCCTTTTTCTGGCCTCATTCCATACCTGGGAATCCGGGAGCTCCTGGGAGTCCTGATGGCCCATACGGTCCAGGAATAATACAAGGCAAGGTGATACCTGTAAATGGTAACATGTAAGCAACTGAACCGATCGAGTCAGGGATGACTTCCCCCTAGCATGCTCCTTTACTTCCATTCCATTGAATGCAACAGCTAAGTTATTCTTTCCACCCAGAAGCTTGGAGCCCATGCAGAAAAATCTTGGCTTCAGAAGCTCTTGGGAGTTACTCCTCGTGCAATTTCTCATGGATAAGAATGCCCCTAGTGTCCTAGTGCTGGGACTTCACATTCTAACAGTCTCCTGTTGTGTAGGAACAGCAGCAAACAGCAGTCACTATTCACCCTGCCCTCAGGCGGAGCCCCTCCCTAGAATGCATGCTTAGGGTTAGTTATTATTATATCCACATGACTAGATTGGAGGGTTTGAAGACAAGACCCCTCAAGGTCACATGACTGCTCTTTTCTTGGAATGAGGCTTTTCCCAAACTAGTGGGTTCTTTTGACACACGTCATTTAGGATCTATTGAAACCTATCCATTATCCTTGGTCAGATGGACTCATATGTCTGTAACAAGTAAACACTGAAGTCTACTTTCCTGGTCGTGACAGCTGGTAACCCTTTGCTCAGCTCCTCATTTGAAACTGTCGACTCTGCTACTCAGAGAAGGGGTCGTCAATTTCAATATTCAAGACATTGAAATTGATGTGCATAGCCCTTCCTCTAGCAAATTCTTCCTTACTCACTCACAGTGCAAATAAAAAGTCTAAGATCACAGAGGGGAGGTTTAATAAAATACCAGTGAATGAATTGTTAGTTGGCTCTTTCAGAGGCCATTTATAAACAACCGCTAATTAAAATTAGTTTTGCCTATTCATTAAAACAATCCCCAGAGATCTACTTTAAGACACAGAGCCCACAGTTCTAAGAAACTGATATAGCTTTTGCCTGTACTTAAAATAAATCACAAATTACATCTCTTAAAGATATGTAAACAACCTATGATTCAGACAGCTTATTCAGCTGGCTGTCATTCCTCCCCAAGTCTTGCTTTCATTTTCGAATACAAAAGCTTGATGGCATTTTTAGCCCACCTGTTCTAAGTCCTAAATCAAAACTTGGAATTCAACAGTATAATGTATTGGTTAACAGGTTGGGCTCTGAAGCCAGACAGAGCTTGTATTGTAGTTCTGCTAGTAACTAGTTGTATGAGCAAGATTCTCACCCTCTCTGAGCCTCATGTGTAAAATTGGAGCTACTTATCTCATATGCTACTTGTGAGGATTATATGAAATAGTGCTAATAGCACTTAGCACAGTGCTGGGCACCCTGGTATGTGCTCCAGGAATACTAGATTTTTAGTATCTTACTTAAGGAGGAGTATTCAGAAGAGCTCCATCTAGGCCATCCCCTAGATTCTACCTCATTCAGGTTAGTGACATACTTTGTAGCCTCGGCAGCAGCTTTCTGCCTTCTAGACTTTAAGCTCCTATAGTTATATTTTCACAGGTGGAAAGACAGCCACAAGCCTGATCTTCCTCCACAGCTGGTTATACCCATCTCCATCCTGCCAGGTGCTGAAATGATGGAGCTCTTTCAGAGGGCTATTTCCCTACTTTAGAAAGATGCTCTATGAGCAAGCATCTCATGATGGATGAGATGCTTCATGGGGAGAGGGCTGCCAGTCCTGCCCTCACCTTTGGACTAGGCTGAAGAATTGCCTCCCTACGTGGTATTCTGGGAAGGACCCTGGAGAAAACTCTCCTGCCCCAACTATTTCAATAGCTCACTGACTTTAATGTATCAAACATTGTAGTTCCACTACTTTATGGCTTAAAAACACAAACTGGGCAAAACATAAATATCTCTGGGCCAGGTCCAAACATGAAGCCACCTATCCTCAATTTACCATACCAGTTTTATAGATTCTTTTCGCTTGTGATCATCAGAGGAAAACAAAACCTTTAGAGGATGGGGCTGAGGACAGGCATCTGGAAAGGGTTCCAGGGAAGGAAAAATAATGAAAAAATGGAAGATGAGTACCAGAAGGAATCAAGGGCATACTTCTCTTTTGCCTCAGACCAGACCCGTACAACACACCACATTTGTGTATTGCAAGCAGAGGATCAAAATGGTGAGAAGGTGAGGCCTTCAAGTCACACATTCTGGCTCTCATACTTTACATCAATTCAGAGCCTTCTCCTCAACAAAGCAGAAAGCAGCTCTACCCATGTTCTATTTTACAAATGCAACAATGACATCATTATTCAGAATTTCCCCATTAATGCCAAAACTCATCTTCAGAATCAAAAAGCAGTTCTGGTTATCAAGATTCTAACATCTCAGTTGATTCTGGGTCAAATGAATAAATATCAGATGTGTGGATCCTTTTAGGTAACTCCCAAGGCAAGTCATGGCCTCAGTTAAGTTTGTAAATGAAGATGCTCAAGGCAGAGATCAGCGAAGCCATCAACATGCATGAAGAAGGTGACCAGCCACTTGCAGAGATTGCGTGCCCACTTCCTCTGTCCTCCCTCCGAGAAGAGGTGTGCTAAGGAGCCTTTGAAGCAGCATCAGCATGAGCCTTTGTACCCCAGCCTTAGGATCACCCCTTCCCAACTCAGGCCTCCAGTGTGGTGCTCAGGTCATTGTGAATATCTGAGATAAAGTGAATAAAAAGGAAGAAGGGGTGCCATCATTGGCATTTGAGAACCTCCAGACCTAGCTAGGTCTCACCTCCCTCTGTGTCTAAGTCTCTTTTCCCAACCTCCTCCCTGCAGCAGCAGTCACCTAGACCAATCAAGGAAAGAAGAAAATTAAACTGGGATGGGAGTTCTTTGAGGCCCAAGGAAAGTCTTGTCTGTAGCCCACTGATCAAATTGTCTGGATAGAGTGGAGAAAACTGGCATCCACACAGGATCAAGGACACAGTAGCCACTGCAGTGAAAACCTTGGTGATTGATTACTATGAGCATCTGGATCAGAGCCTCTTTGGAAACAGCTAGTTCTCTTTGCCCAGGGTTTGTAATAATTCACATTATTAGGTTGAAAAGCTTCAATGACTACATTCCCTTTCCTGCCAATGTGTCCTAGCCTGAGCCACTATTGGCTGGAGTGAGTACGTTTAGGAACAGCATCTTCATCTTTCATGGTAACAGTCAATGCCACAACTGAAAATGTTTAGGGCCCACAGGTGAAGAGTTTTTAAATCTGTGTGAAAAGAAAGCTTGGTTCGAGGAGTTATATTTGGTGGCCATAGAGAGAAAAAGAAGGCTAATGCTCTTAATTGAAGTCACTTTTTGGAAAGTCTTGGTACTGAAACAAGAATATTTTCTGCATAAGGCATCTGCCAGGCTATATAGCTTTTTTAGATCACTAGATTCTTGAGAACTTTCCAGGTCCAGGGATAGAGAAGTTTGGGACAGAAATGGTCCTGTGGGCTTCCTTCTGTTGACTCAGCCTGTTTTCAAGCAGTTTGAATGTTGATAATATCCAAATTTGAGTGTATCTAAGTTTATAGGTACCATGGTAATATAATTCAGTTTAAAACCTAGTTGCCTGCCAAATGGGCTGACCTAGAGTGAAGATCCAATTGGCAGAGGGGCAATGGAATGACCGTGAATAATGTCTCTGGGAACAAAGGTGGAAGCAAACTTGTAGCTGACACCAGGACTTCCAAAGGGAAGCATATTTTGTTTGATAAATTTCTCACAATCTTGCTGTAGGGAAAGATGAGGGGAAGGGATAGGGAGTTTGGGATGGACATGTACACACTGTTATATTTAAAATGGAAAACCAACAAGGACCTACTGTATAGCACAGGGATCTCTGCTCAATAGTATGTGGCAGCCTGGATAGAAGGGGAGAATGTATATGTACATGTATGGCTGAGTCCCTTCACTGTTCACCTGAAACTATCATAATATTGTTTGTTAATCGAATATACCCTAATACAAAATAAAAGGTTGAAAAACAATTCTTTACAACCTTAAGAGAAGTACTGACTTGGACTAAAATACTGACTTGGCTTTAAGAGTCTTGAATCATCAATTTTTAACTCATAGTATTATATCAATTTACAAAAGAACATTTTAAAACAAATACATTTTTATAAGATCTGGTAGCTGTCTTATTTTTTGTAATTCTTCAAGGTGAAAAGGTGGAAAGAGGAGACATATATCTAAGAAAAAGCCTCTTGGTTATGGGGAAGGCCCTTTTGTTTGTGAGTCTGTATATTAGTTTCTTGTGGAATACTGCACTATACTAGGCAGTTTGAGAAACACTAAAAAGGATTATTCTCCTTCCTTAGTTTCCAGAGGCTTATAATGAGTTTGAAACAGTAAAAACATTAATGGAAGGAAATATATAATCTAACTGGCAATGACATACCATAGGGGTCAAGAGAAAGCTTAGTGGAAGAATTAGGGCTTATATTGAACACTGAAAATTGGATGGGATGTGAGTACATAGACAAAAGAAGAGTATCCCAGAAAAAAAAGGCAACATGGGCAAAATGTTGGAGGGGGAAATGAATATAATTTTGGTGGGGACAGAGAGAAACTGTTGTTTTAGTGTTTGGTTTTAATTATGAGGAGGATGAGATAAGGCCAGGTTAGAGAGATTGGTTGTGTCCATGTCTGGAGACATTTGAATTTCAGCCTGAGGAGTTTCAGTAGAGTGTTTCTCTGTTCAGTAGAAACCATTTATGGCTTTGGACTAGGGGAGTTACGTGAGGGAATCAGCACTTCACAGATATAAAATTGGCAGCAGTGTTCCTAGTGGATTTTAGTGGAGGAAGTCCAGAGATAGGAGATATAAAACTACTTAGGAAATTGTTGTCATTCATTCATCCATCCATCCATCCCAACAAGCATAAAGGTATTTGATAAGCTAGACATGAGATAACGAGAGCTAATACAAAGAAGAGGAAAGGAAGATTATAAGAGGCCCTGCAAATGAAGGATACGAGACAAATTTTAAGTTTTGCAACTTCAGATGACTTTAAGAAGTGTGGTACCACTAATAGGAACATAGAAGTCGTGGAAACCCAGAAGTTGGGATGAAGAGCTGCTCTAGCTGTGTGCAAGAAGGGAAATTATTAGCATAGCACATTAACAATATATAAGCAGAGCTATCATTCTATACTTCTTGAAATTCAAGTAGAAAAAGAAATGATGTAAATAGGAGGTATTTAAAGTATGAAATGGAAATCAAACTAGATAGAACTGGGGTCTCTTCTCAATCTGAGATCTTACGAATTAAGGAAAGGTTCTTTCCTGCTGATATTACCATACAATTTAAGAGGATACCTTTATTGTCCAATTTCCACTTATTTCTTTCATGACACTTGTAATAAATGGTCATCCAGCTTCTGTCTGAAATGTTCCAGAGATGATGGGCTCATAACCTCCCAAATCAACTCTGTTACACTTTGGGGCTGTTCTATTAGGAAGTTTTTCACTAAGTAGAGCTGAAATCTCTATTGTTCTGTGTACCTGCACCACAGTGCAATTATGATCCCCTTTCCACATGAAAACCCTCTAGAGGATTGAAAGCAGTGATTACAATTAGTCTTCTTATGACACATTTCATGCATCTGGGTCATATCTATACTTAAGGAGTCAGTCTTCCAAGCCCAAAGCCATCGGATTTGCTGACTCACCTGGAACTCCACGGGGGCCTGGTTGCCCTGGTAATCCATCTGCTCCTTTATCTCCAGGAAGCCCACGAGGTCCAGGAGCCCCTGGTAGCCCAATTCCTGGGGGGCCAGTTGGACCAGTGTGCCCTTTTTCACCAGGAAGTCCTGGTGACCCCTTTTCACCGGGGAAGCCCTGTGCACCATCACCCTAGACAACACATAGGAAAGAATGAAAGTGTGACTTAAAGACACATCTGCAGAGCCCTCTGACCATAGGAAAGAGACACATTACCAGTGGGAGCAAGGCTTTATTTTCAGTTAAAATTCTTTATCACTCTAGTTTTTCAATCAGTTCCTCTGAGTTGAGGTAATGGGAATGAAGCTTGTCAACCCTGCGTGACTGATAATGCAAAAGGTTCCAGGTGAGGGGGGCAGAGATAACAGTCTTGGAGGCGGGGCAGGGCTTGGTCACAGAAAGCAGCTGGATTGCCTGCAAGGGAAGTCTCCTAAGAAACTGAAGCATTTTAAGTGATAATGGTCAAGTGTCACTAGCATTTATCAAGTGAGCTAATGACCCATTCTGAGAAAAAGATTCCCATTTTGCAGAAAGGAAAAGCACAGTGTTAGTGGCAGAGGTAGGAAGCTGCCATCAGCCTCCTTCTCCCGCCAAGTCAAGTGTGAGGATTTATAGCACTAGTTACCCAAGAAAAATCAACTTACCAAAAGGCCTGGCAGCCCTGGTAAACCTGGTATTCCATCCTTGCCTGGGGCTCCTGTCTCACCAGGGAGCCCTTGGGGGCCAGGATCACCTTGCTCTCCTGGCATCCCTGATCCTGTGCTGAGAGTCGGGTCCCCTTTCTTTCCTTTAGGGCCTGTTGGACCTCGAGGCCCAAATACACCCTGACAAAAAGAGAAGGGAATGATCAGGAGATACAGACTTCATGGAATTTTATTATTATTTTTATTATTTATTATTTATTATTATTGTTTATTATTATTTTTATTATTTATCTTGCATAGATTTGACCTCAAACAAGTCTTTGGGTACATTTTGACACAAAAAATGGACACTGGATTATGTCACCATTTTGGATTATGATTGCCCATTTATTTTCTTACCCTAAGTTTTGAAATCTTTGAGGATGGGAACTTTGCCTTAATTCAAATTTTATTTTCAAGGCCTGACACAGTGTTAGGCAAATGTAAGTTATTTTGTGGAAGGAAGGGAGAGAGGAAGGGAGGGAACACGGGTAGGTTAAAGCAGAAAGGGACTTTTAATATAGCTAAGCAGACTTCTTTGCATGATAGACCAAAACCCTGAAGGTTTGCTTGATCCCCATCTTTCTTTTATGTGTTTTAAGAAAGTGCTTGTTGAGGAGTGAAGGGCATTTGACAAGCTCCCATTTGCTTCCTCAGGGCCAAGTTTGGTAAGACTTACTGGATCCCCTGATGGGCCCTGTGCACCCCCAGAGCCTGGATCACCTTTGGTTCCTTTTAGACCTGGAAGGCCCAGGAGTCCTGGTGGCCCAGGCAGGCCTGGCTCCCCAGGTAGCCCCATGTTGGGGACACCACCATCACAAGCACAAAAACCTGGGTCCCCTGGAGGAAAAATAAAAAAAAGACAACATTAAACTAAATGGGCCATCTTTACAAGAAGAAGGAAGACCCACCAGTTGTAATTTGTGACTTGAACAACTCCATGGAGGGAATCAGAAGGCCTACAGAGAACAGACACGAATGAACTAGCTTCACTCTCCATCAAAGTACATCTGTGTTAGTCATTTGGATTTCATTCATCTAGGGTAGAGCCCAGTCTTATGTGCTGTCAGAGGTGAGAACCACTGACCTATACTAATCAGCTGAGCGTCTAGAATCTAAGCTACTTGAAGGTTCTAGTCACCAAAATGTCTTTTGTACACAGAGACAATGCAGAAGAAATGAATGATAGAGAGTTCAGTAAAGCATCTTTGAAGAGATAGCACGGAGTCACTAGCACTGTAGCCCAGCCACCTAGACCTTCTGTGCTTATGGTCTAAGAAAAGAGACTTTGGGCCAACATAGGTGACTCTGAGTTTCCCTAATATCTCAAAGGGCCTCTCCCTACTTTGAGAAAATTGATAATCACTTGATAGTCACTGAAACTCTGAAAGGACAATCTCTTCTCCAAATAATGGTTTCTCAAGTGTCATCCATGGACATCCTGCCTGAGTTTGAGTCACCTGGGATGCTTGTTTACGAGACAGCTTGTTGGGCCTCACCCCAGGACTAATCAATCAGACTCTCAGGTGGCCAGATCCAAGAATTTAATTTGTAGTCATCTACCCATGGTGATTCTCATGTCTAGTGAATCAGTTGAGAATCACTATCATCATTCCAGACTTAGAGAGAGAAAGAAAACCTTCTGGCACCATGGGAATATAGAAGGAGAGGTATTAGAATTGGCCCTGTTTTTAAGTATGAGAATGGTATCAAGAAGCACACTAGCTCTGCAGTGAGTTAGGAAAAAACCAAAATTGGCACCCTAGGTCAAGACTTGCAATTTAATATCCTTTGGCCCCAACAGTATTCCCTGTGTCTAAAAAGTAGAGATAGAGCTTTCAAAAATGTCTGAATGAGTGCCTATACTTAGGTAGTGCCATTTTATGATAAGGCAATGAGAAAGGAGTGGAGTGAGTGAAAACCTCTCTGAGGTTGAGGAGAGCTATAAATTCCTTTGAGAAGAGATCTTGGTACCTGAATCCCCCAGATCATCTCCAAACCTCTCTTTAGCAACTGTTGACACTTTCACCTCTTCCTCCATCTTGCCCTGGGCTGCAACTATTATAAATTGATTTATTTACACTTTAGCATCTGCCCCTTAAAGTTGAAACAGAGGAATGACCAAAAGACAACAGGAAGATGGAGTGCGCAGGACAGCTGAAGGCTGGGGCAATCAGTCAGTCCTTCAGCATTAGTGGGGATTGGAGTTGTTTTCCTGGAGCCAGCTAGGTTTTTCAGAGGTTCAGGTCTTGACCTTTCCTGCAGGCTGAAGGTAATGATAAGTGACTTCCTGCCTTGGCCTTGCAAACTGAGAGGGGTTACAGGATATGCAGAATAGCTTCTTGGCCTGGGGGCCCCCTTTTTCCTGTGCAACGTCAATCACCAGCCTCAGTCTTACAGCTCCAAACATAGCACTTTCGACAATCTTATAATCAAGATCCAAGGTTGCTCCTGTTCGGGTTCCCAAGGCTGTTGGTTGGCTCCTTCCCTGGAGGCATTCTCCAAGGAGTTTGGGGAACACAGAAACCTAAGCACACAAAAATCACCTTTAATTCCTTTGAGGCCTGGGTGTCCTTTTGGACCTCGTTCTCCTCGGAGTCCCGGAAATCCTGGTTCTGTGCTCTGTAGGGTTCCTGTCTCAAATGCTGCACCTTCAGGAAGAAGGAACATAAAAGCTTGGCAACTTACAAGAACCTGGGCTCATGCACCTCTGCACAGCAGCTCAGTCACCAAGAATCCTGGAGCATCAATTACCAAAACAGAGATACCTTCCCCCCAAAAAAAACCTAAGATAGAGACCCAAAGTCTGTAGCAATTTCCCAACTCTATTGGCTTAATTCACTCTACTTCTACTAGTTACAGGACATTCACTGTGTTCCAGGCACTGGACTAGGTAGTGGGGGTGTGAAAATAAGCAAGGCAGCTTCAGCAACTCAGACATCCCAGTGTCTATCCCAGGAAGTCCTCTTAGGACAAAAGAGGAAATGGGGGGAGCTGCAGTGGTCAGGAGATGTAGGCTACAAAGAAACATGCAGGGTGTATTTCTAGCCTTTTTTCTTAGAATCTAGAGTCTCATCCTCAGGTAGATGATCTAAGAAGAATAAGCCCTGTGGAGGCTTTCAGCAGCCATCTATGAAGATCCCCTGGAGGAGGAAATGACAACCTACTCCAGTATTCTTGCCTGGGAAATCCCATGGACAGAGGAGCCTGGGGGGCTACAGTCCATGGGGTTGCAAACAGTTGGATGTGACTGAGCCCACAGAGATGTGAAGATCCAGGCTTGGTTTCTAATTTCTCGAGCTTTCAGCCCATCCTGCTGGAGCCCTGAGGACCAGGGAAAGCTTAAAAGAGACAATTCTGCTTCTTTGAGAGCTACCGGTCCACAGGCTTAGGGCTTGAGAACAGCGAGGGATGAAATGAAATGACTACAGAAGTCGGAAGGCATTAGGGAGTGTGTCTGGTCATTGAGATGGCCCTCGCTCATCTTCCTTGAGGAACACTCTGATTGCTGTGGTCCCTAGCCTGTGAAATGCTCCCCCCCTCAAAAATCAGGACTGTTCTACAGTCTGGATCACACGTGAATCTCAAGACTAAAGGGAGAAACAACTTACCAGGTGGGCCTGGTAGGCCTGGCAGGCCTGGCAAACCATCTCTTCCAGGGAGACCAGCTGCCCCCACTGTGGTGTGGCCAGGGTTTCCTCGTTCCCCCTTCAGGCCTAGAGCTCCCTGAGGCCCCAGAGCACCAGGGCCACCTGGAAGGATAAGCCCACACAAAAATGTTAACCACATCAGCCTCCTCTTCAGCGGAGTCCAACTGGTACCATATGTTAGGCACTAACTCCAAGGAAGTTTGGGAAAGCATTTGCCTGTCTCCTGCAGCTAAGTTAAAAAGGGTCCCTAGGCATCATCTAGCCTAACCTCCTAGAAAACAAGGGCCAAAGATGTACAGAAACATGGTCAAGGGCCTAGAGTGGCAAACCTGAGAGAGAAAACTGGGTCTCCAGCCTCCCATTTCTAGACTTTTTTCTACCTTGGTGCTGGGATCAGCTGTACCTCCTCCAAGGGGCTGGTTTTTTTTTAATTTTTATTTTTTGGCTGTGCCATGTGGCATGTCGGATCTTAATTCCCCAACCAGGGATCAAACCCATGCCCCTTGCATTGGAAGCATGGAGTCTTAACCACCGGACTACCAGGAAGTCCCCCAAGGGGTTGTTTTAAAAGCACAGGTCCATCTCTGAGTAATTTAGAAACTGCTGTTTTTAAAAGTAATGTCTGGCTTTATATTTGGGACATCAGTGCCTCCCAGACTCTGGTATGCTCTTTCTCTTTTTACTGCTAATAGAGTGACATATGGGTGTATGCCTCCAATGACTGTTTCAAGGGCATCACCCACAGGATCCCGGGACCATTTACTGCCTGAGTTAAGCACACAGTGAAGGTCTGGGTACAGACTTTCCTCTAGGCTTTTGTTAGCTCCTTCTGGCAAGCATCAGCTGCAATGACACATCCACAGAAGAGTGACAGTCTAAGTCAGGCTCCCTCACTGATGGTCTAGGCCTCACTGATGGCCTGCCCATCTATGGTACATTATTGAGGCCAAAGGAATGCTGCTTACCCAGGCCCTTTCTTAGGTACATTTGGCCTTGCACTCACAGTGGGGAGCTTATTGACTAGGTCTACCTTTCTTTGACTTTGGTTAACTAAGTCTCCAGAACAGAGGCATAGCAAGGGATGCTGAGTACCAGAGTGGATAGAGGACTAATCTGGGCAGGGGGTAGGTTGGTTTGTTTCACCTGGTAAAGCTGGTAATCCAGGGGCGCCAGGAGGGCCAGGTAGGCCCTGTATGCCTTCATCTCCTTTAAGGCCTGGGAGGCCTGGCATACCAGGGTCTCCAGGATAACCTGGCATTTCAAAGAAAAAAAAAAGCAGTAAGCAAACCAAAGGAGGCCCACAAATGTCACAAAATGCCTCAAAAGTGTTGCAAGGAGATGTTCTCATGTTGGAAGTGCTTTTCTTGCCCTTCACAGGTCTCCCAGATGCTAATGTGCTCATGCGATGGTGGGCCTATTTGAGCTAAGGCTCTCCTAGTGTTCAGAACTGGACTGGTTAGGGCTTGCCTTCCATGGTAATATCTGAGAAGTACTAGGAAGGTTCTCCTACCACTAGTAATCTTCTATCATGCCTCAAATGTCTACCATTTGGGTTACAGTGTTTAGGTGTACCCTTCAAGTTATACACAGGTTTCTTGATCATGGAACACAGGAAGCCAGTGTCAACCATCAACACCTCAGCTTTAATGAGTTTACCAGACAGGGCATTGGCCTGAGAGGATGTGAGGAGAGGGATTAGTTAGGAGATCCAAGTGGACAGGTACTATAGCAGAAGCCTTTGGTTGACATCTGGATCTCTGGAGAAGCCAAAAGGAAGAATTGGATACATATAGTAACGACAACAAGAAGTAAAGACAAACTTCCAAAGTGCCATACTACTGAGCATTGTTGATCACTTGTTCCCCTAGCCAAAGATACTTTCCCACTTCCTGTGAAATTATCAAGCTCAAGCATGCATGGGACCACATACATGAGATTCTGTGTGTCCTATTTCGGCAGGCTGAAGTTACCCGAGCTGAGAGGATATGAATCTTTTCCTAAGCATCACTAGGAGAACCATTTTTAGCTAATCGAGACCCAGGCCAATGCAAATCCCAGATTGGTGACCTAACACAAACACAGATTAATGGGGATAGGCTTGTTTGCCTAAAAAACTGGAGCTCAATTCATTCCCCAAGTTCAGGATCCATGAATGGCCCTTGTGGATGTTGGGTTTAGCAGCAATCCAATGGCTGACATAGTATCCTTTAAATAATTACAGGGGATATAGAATTCAACTTTCTGTTTTTTCCCACTCAACTCAATGAAAAGTTGCACCTGAGATCACAGCACCATCTGTATCGATGAAAATATCTGGGCCTGGCAGGCCAATGCCACCTTTTTCACCCTGCAAAGATTAAATACATTAAACACAAATATTTCTGTGACCTCATCACGTAAGATCATGTTTCCTTAAAACCATTCCCCAAGACAATGAAAGATTCCTCTTTCTGTAACCCCTTATTTTGAGGGCCAGATTGTCCATAGGTTAATCTGAAAGTCCAATAAATTTAAGATGAAGGGACACAAGGCAGGCTAGAGGCCTGACACTCAACTGCAAATCTGTCGAGGGCAAGGGGTCCTGATTTATGTTGCAACCTGACTCCAGGACAACCTGCTTCTGGACCTGGGAAACATATTGCAGGCAGAGACAATATGGCTATATTCAAGAGGTGCTGAGGAGGGAACAGATTTTTAACTTTCTTTCCCATGTTCGGCAGGCTTGAAACTCTTCTACTGTCCCTGCCCTTGTTATTGGATGACATCAAGTTGAGGAAGTCAAAAGAGTCCTACTTTTCTCAAAAGAGGGACTCAGGTTCCAGAATCAGATAGAGTGGCGTATCCAGGGTGGGGTGGCAGGAGCCACTTGCCCCAGGTTCAGGCAATAAGGGGATGCATTGTCTGAAAGAATTTAAGAATGATAAGAAAACCCCAAAGTTGCTGATTCTAAATGATATAAAGAATAGAATATTTCTCCTTGTAGGGATGGATTTGCTCTCACACCCTGACCGCCACTTTTTAGTCTACCACTGATCAAGTTGTGTCTAAGGAATGCTCATCAGCTTTGTGTGTTCAAAGTAGCTTGCATGCATTTGGGGTAAAAAGGGTGACATCCACAATATCAAAACACTAAAAAATACCCCATCTCATTATGTAGGCACTTGCTATGATCTAAATGTTTGTGTCCCCTGAAAATTCATGTTGAAAACCAAATGCCCAAGGTGATGATATTAGGTGGTGAGGCCTTTGGGAGGTGACTAGGTCATGAGGGCAGAGCTGCCACCATTAGGAGTTAGCTTGTCTCTTCCACTTTGAGGAAACTGTTACAAGTAGGCAGTTTACAAGCCAGAAGAGGATTGTCACCAGAATTCAACCATACTGGCACTCTGATGTCAGATTTCCAGCCTCCAGAACTATGAGGAATAAATTTCTCTTGTTTATAAGCCACCCAGTCTGTGATATTTTGTTATAGCAGCCCAAATGGACAAAATAGCATTTATACTCATTCCTTACCCTTCCATCTTACCAGTCTTTGATTTTCACTTCCCACCAGCATTACCTTAATTCCTGGAAATCCATTAAGCCCAGGGAAACCTGAAGACCCCTTCCTGCCCTGTGAAAGAAACATAGTTACAACTAAATTGAGTGCCTAAGAGCATAAGAGAGGTTGGTTTTGGGATTAGGCCAGGACAAATGGCACAGGAATTTTGGCTGGCATTCCAGAACATGCATAGATTGTACCTGACTCTGGAAGCCATAAAATATTCCAGGAAGCAATATCGTGCTAGGTAGCCAACTTGCATGTTAGTGGGTACAGAGACCACAAGGCTGGAGATGAATATAAGCAGGCTGGCCTGGCTAGGCCCTGATATCATGTTAAAGAAATATGACTTCATTATGGCACTGAACTTACAGCACACTCATCTTCTTGGGTAAAAACAAAAGAAGTGAGTGGCTGAGATTCTATCAACCAAAGAGAGGCAGACAATTTGCATTAAAAGCAGTGTTTCCCTTTGGATAGATGGTCATGTTAAGTAAAGTAGGAGGGCCTTCTTGTCAGGATTTTATACACTGAGACTTTAATGATATTAGCCAGAATACCTGACTTCCTGGAGGGCCTTGGACTCCTTCTAAACCCATGGGACCCTGTAAAGAGAATTGAGGTACCTTAGAAAGATTAATAGCCCACAGTAGACAAAGCCACTAGACTTACATAACAAAGCTCTCCAACTGAGTTCAGGATTTAGCAGTCCCTAAAATCAGGTAAGAGAATGTTCCTAGACTTGGCTTAATGACTTCTTTCTCTGAACTAATCCATCAGGCTGAATAAAGGCACAGGGAATTTTTAAAGAGCTAAATAAATGGAAACATTTTAAGTAGTAGGTGGAATTTGGTAGAAGGGCTGGGTGGTATTATACTTAGTCTGCATTAGTTCCAAGTCATGGGATTTTTAAATAGATTGTGGGAGGGCCTCTTGTCTCTCACCCAAATGCATTCTTTGTTGGTGATTATATGTTTTCAAGACAAGGGAGTAGAGGAGAGTGAAGAAAGAAATGGCAGCCTAATGGATGAACATTGCTGAATACTCAAGACTCTTAACAAGCTTCATGACCAAGCTAAAAACACAATGAATTAATTCTCTGAAATGTTGCTTCTTTAAGGTGAAGGTTGGCCAGTTGTTTACAAGCTAAGACCCAAGTGCCTGAAGCTAGCAATCAGAGAGGCTAACAGTTAGTTCTCCACTTGAAGTGAGATTATTATTGGAAACTATTGACTTCAAATTCAGTATGTTCTAGAACTTCCCAGGCTGGTTTCTGTTCTATAAAAATTGCACTTGGGCCTCTCTCTTGCCTTCCTAAAGAATTGCCCCCTCCCAGGATAGGATGGAATGAAAGTAAGAAAACATTCACATCATTCTTTAGCCCAGAAGATAATTATACGTGAGGACAAAAAGAGAGTAAATGGGCTGAGGAGTCCCTGGTGTAGAATATACATCATTCCTTATTCAAGGGAACCACTAAGTCAAGGGAGTGGGGCAGAGAAGAGGAAGAGGAGTTAGGGACCTGCCTGAGGGTTGAGAAAGAGAAATAAGAGAAGCTTAGGAGTCTATCAGGTTATATAATAGAAAGATGCAAACAAGAAAGAAAATGGACCAGCTGACTTCATAGATCCAGGCAAGCAATATTCCGCATTCATACCCTAGGTCCTGGCAAACCAGGAATTCCCTTTTCTCCTTTTTCTCCAGCAATTCCAAATCCCTAAAGGAAAAAAGAAACCACAAGTTATAACATTGATTTCCTCATAGGTCTCCTGGCTCCACCCAAATTGAAAATGTTAGTCACTCAGTCATGTCAGACTCTTTGTGACCCCATGGACTATAGCCCGCCAGGCTTCTCTGCCCATGGAATTCTCCAGGCCTAGAATACTGGAGTGGGTTGCAATTTCCTCCTCCAGGGGATCTTCACAACCCAGGGATTGAACCCAGGTCTCCTGCACTGACAGGTAGATTCCTTACCACTGAGCCATCTGGGAAGCTCATTTCTATCTAGGCATGGTCTAGAACCTTGCAGGCCTTAGGGACACTTCCAGAGGGACTGCAAGATGGTCACCAACCCCTCCTGCCCTGCTCACAGCAAGTGAGGGCGTGCAGCCATGGACATGACTTGAGGATCTTCTAGGGACAAAGCAGAGTGAATGAAAGCACTTTCTCCCCTCTGGGTCCAGGGCAAGAATATTCCCGAGATGTAGAAGAATTTATTGCTAAAGTGGATAGTCTTTCATGACAAACATAATTGAGTTACTTTGTTGTCAGTGTTTAAAATTGGACTTTCTGGAGCATAGATTTTGGCAAATAGCATTTAGGCCCATTAAGAGAGTAAAGAAGGCAGTTAAATCTCACAAGGAAGCTTGTGAAAGACACTAAATGTTATGGCACACATCCTGTCGTCCTCTTGATGTGATCTGGCTCAGCTGGTTGTAAAAAGCACTGCTCCAAACCCATTTGTAGAGTAATTTTTTCCTTCTTCTTTCATACTCACAGCATTCCCATGGGTACAGCTGCTTGGATAGCCCTTAGCTTTCTAGCCCCAAGTTTGTTCTTTTTTTTAATGTGAGTTGTTTTTCTTCTTGTCATTGTGGTTGTTGAGGTGATGAGTGAATGTCCAATCCAAAGCAGGCTGTGGTTCCTACTTATCTTTTCTCTTTTCTACATCTACAGTTAGGAGTCAAATAGCTCAGCCCTCACGCTGAATAGAATTTCTGTTTAAATGGCTTGTGGGTCAAACGGAATGCAAACTTCTTTGAAATCTTAGTTCTGCAGCTCAAATTGGACACCAAGGCATGCCGCCCCCTGGTGGCATGTGTCTATTGGTGTCTGAAGTCAAACACTTCATGGAGCCTTCCCTGGCCTATGGAAGGAAGCTATGGCAGCCTGGAATTTTCCAGGCAAGAGTACTGGAGTGGGTTGCCATTTCCTTCTCCAGGGGATCTTCCCGACTTGGGGATAGAACCCAGGTATCCCACATTGCAGGCAGATGCTTTACCCTATGCACCACCAGGGAAGCCCATGGCAGCCCAAGCTGCCCCCAAACTCTTCAAGCACTAAAATGGGTTCTGGATGAAAGTCTATGAGCAAAAGGTCTATATCACATTCACTTCTGTCTCCTCCAAGGCATGTTGCTATAGGCTGAACACACACAAGGTGGTCCAATGCATATTTGTTGAATTAAATGGAACAGTGACCCAGGGAACAAAAGTGTTCAAAAGGGTGAGGGGAAGAATGTTCAGGAACCATCTCACAGCCCCCACCTATCTTGTCCACAGTTGTAAAGACAAAGGGGTCTTGTCCTTCTTCATAAAGCAGAAGGAGCCTCTGGACTCCTGCTTTCTCAGAGAGAGGGTCTGAGAGCTTGAGCTACAATGTGAACAAAAATAAATACACATGGTGTTTAAAAAGGAAAAAAAAATTATAAGGCAATTTGTGTGTGGGGGGTTAAAGCCAATAAAACATAGATGACTTGGCAAGATATTGGGCTGTAGACTCAGCTTGTCTCCCAGCACATGGAGGTCCCATACAAGGCCCTGCTGAACAAGCTGTTCTAGCAAGATGTTCTGGGCCCCGGCCCTGTCCCAGTCAGTGTTCGTCATGACCTGACTTGCACCCACTGCTCCCACAGCCCTTCTTAGCCATGGCCGAGAATGCCTCATTAGAGAACTAGTTTAGCTCTTTACAGGTCTGCTCTCTAGGGCCTTGGTCTCCTGGTATTTTTGGTTCAAGGATATTAGTGGCTCTGTAAAAACTCAACTTCAATCACATGGCCAGGAGTTGAAGGGGTCGGCAGGATGAGGAGTGTGGTGTGAGAAAAAGGTGAGCTGCAAACACTAGGCTGAAACCAGGGTGTGTCAGGCCCCACTGTAGAGTGAAAGACACTTTGGCCCTGGGTCCTCAGAGACCTGCTTGCCCAAGAGGCAGGCTGCCAGGGTGGTCACCCTCTGCCCAGGCTCCTCTCCCAGCCCCCATAAGGGCCATGGAGAAGGGCAAGGCCCATCTGCACAACCAGGGCAGGAATGCAGGAGGGAGGCTGAAGTCTGAAAAGAGGGGCTGAGGCCATAGGGGAAGGGCAGAGAGTGATCATATTTGGGGGTCATTTTTGGAAGACTAAACCACAGGAATCAGTTCAGCTTGGCACTGCAGGGGGACTTGAGATATGAAACCTGAGAGGTTAGACAAGTCAGTCTTCCTCAGCTCTGATCCTGTCACACTGCTGCTACTGCCCCTTCAGGGCACCAGAGCCTGGGGCCTAGCTTAAGTCTGTCAAGTTGGGGCTGTGCCTCTGAAAGACCTATGTGAAATGCCTGGAAAGCCTGGGGCTCCGCTGAAGCAGAACTCCCACCTGCCCAGTAGTTGCCTCAGCTCCACCCAACAATCACCTCAGGATTCACCATTTTGTTTTCTTCTCTTTTTCCCCCATCTGCCATGTTGCCTTACCCTGTGTTTGCTGGCACCTTGGAGGGCACAGAGGTAAATGACTGAGAGTCTCCACAGGACCACCTGTGGCCTACGTGTGAGTGTGCTGCTGGGACAGTGTGGTGAAATGTGTGAAGCTGGGGCTGAGCCACAAAAGCAGAGATGCTGGGTCACTTCAGAAGGGGCAAGGGAAGGAAGGAGAGGCCTAAACCAGTCAGGTTGGCCACTTGTCAGCTCCTGCAAAGATTTGGGCTAGAATGGAAAAAAACACAACAAATGGTTGAAGGGAACATTTAGGATTCTCTAGAGATTTCTACCCTCAGTGCTGTCTTGTTTCTCAGTGAGTGTGGATAATTGAAAGCCGATGTGAGGGTTCTGGCTTTGAGAAGTGTGTTCCTTTTGAAAAGTTCAGAGTATCTGAAACACGTTACCACCTTTCTTCTTACAACTTTTCTGACAGAAGGCAAGAAGTACCTATGAATGTCCATACTAAGCAGATGGAGATATTAGGAGCAAAGAAGTTACAGGATTTGGCCAGGGTTGCACGTGGAATCCATGTCAAAGTGGGCTGAGAACTCTGGTTTCTTGATTCCCACTCTCTGAAAATACACTGTACCATATAAAGAAAGGTATTTTTCCAGCTTGGATGTCTTTACAGTCAACCGGGGTTTCTATTTGTCAGATCATACTGTGAAACACTGGAAACGCTGAGCTTGAAAAGGCATTGAAATTTATCACTGCTCATTGCTGTCAGTCTGTCTTTCTTTTACAGGGCAAAAGGGAATGGGATGAAATTGCAGAAGGGGAATTCCTCTGAGGTAGAACAGGGAAGGGGATGGGAAAGAGGGAGCCAGTGAACTGCAGAGCAGCAGAGATCACACAATCCACCACCACCATGACAAGAGCCAAATGAACTGTAGGGGGCAGTGTGGTATGAGGAAAAAGCCTGGAACTGGCTAGTATTCAAGAGAACTGAATTTCAGTCTCAGTTCTGCTAATAATTTGCTGTATAATTCTGGACAAGACTCTTTACCTCTTCAGGCCATGGTTTCCTCATCAGTATAGGGATATAAGCTCAGCCCATCTTGCTTACATCACAGAGATGATGTGTGACTAGAATCTATGTGAAATGCTCACAAAGAAAGGTATAGACTTGATCCCCCAACCCACTTGCAAAGTACTCTATATCTGTATGGTCCAATAAAAAGATAATGTGAACTACTATGTTATTTTCAATTATTTAGTAGTTTCATTAAAAAGTAAAACAAATAGGTGGCATTAATTTAACAACGTTTTATTTAATCAAATATGTCATAAATACTGGGCTTCCCAGGTGGTGCTAGTGGTAAAGAAACCACCTGCCAATGCAGGAGATGTAAGAGATGCAGGTTCCATTCCTGGGTCGAGAATATCCCCTGCAGGAGGGCACAGTAACCCACTCCAGTATTCTTGCCTGGAGAATCCCACAGGCAGAGGAACCAGGTGGGCGATGGTCCACAGGGTGGCAAAGAGTCGGACATGACTGAAGCGACTTAGCACAGCATAGCACAGCACATCATAAATATTGTTGTTTCAACACTGAAGTAAAAACTGTTTTTAAAAATGAGATATTGGCTATTATTTTCTTCACACCTAGGTTTGGAAATTTGTGTTGTGTGTTTTATACTTACAGCACAACTTGTTTCAGACTAGCCACGTTTCAAGGGACTGGTAGGCATTTGTGGCTGGTGGTTATTATATTGGACAGCACAGCACAGCTTTATACTTTGCAAACAAACCTGACGTACACCATGAGTTGGTCTCAAAACAGGAGAGATGACCGTTTCCATGTGACATAGATACAGAAAGGTTCAGAGACTTAAAGTCCCAGACCTGGGGTAACGGCTGAAATCTAGGTATCCTGTCTCCAACATCAGGATTTTTCCCTTTCTGAATCATTAGATTCTGAGTTGATTAAAATCAAAGCCGTTGAACAGATGGTTCTCTGTGCCCCTGTGTCTCTATGGAGTAGTAGCCATCATCGTGAAAGCCACCTGTGCCACTGGCTCTACTGGCTGGGTTTTCTGGCCACCAGGAGAGACCCAAAGTGTTTCAAAGAACTGCAGGGAAGCATTGGAGTCCTCTGTTCTCACTTTTCCAGCCAGCCAGGACAGGCCTAGTCATCTCTGATTTATCCATTTCCCTCCCAACCCCGACAGCCAATCCATGGAAATTTCGTCAGCTCCTTCAGAACTCATCTTGTGGTTTAATAGATATATCAAGCAAATGTAGTGTGTTGGCCTCATATTGATTCTGATTCTGAACAAGGTAATTATTAAAAAATATGTTTATGAGACAATCATGAATATGAATTCTGATAATGAATGTTAACCCATTGCTGATAATTAATTAGTGATGATGAAATCATCATGATGTCTTTAAAAAGTCCTTATCTCTTAGAAATACTGACGTGTTTGCAGTGAAGTGCTATGCCTGTTACTGGCTTCAGATTAGCCATGAGTTGCTAATTATTGAAGCCAGGTGATGGGGACACAGGGGGATCATTATGCCATTCTCTTCACTTTGTATATGTTTGAAATGTTCCAGAACAAGAAATTTCAACTTTTTTACATTTTGAATTCATGTACTTCTCTCCATTTCCATTTTTATCACCCTAGTCCAAGACACCACCATTCCTCACCTGTACTGTCACAGTAGCCTCTATTTGCTGACCCTCACTCCTTGCCCCATCTTCCATTACCCGCCCACCACCTCCCACTACCACAAAGAGAGATCTTAAAAATACAAGTCAGAGCATTCCAATGGCTTCCCATTACATTTAAAATAAAAGCCACATTTGACCTACAAAAGACTCCATGATCTGGCTCCTGCCTCTTTTTCTGGTTATTAGCCTTGCTCACTCTTCTCCACCCACCTACTTCTTGCTGTTCCTCAGGGTCTTGGCACTGTGGTTCTCTTGGCCAGAAATACTCTCCCCAAATTTTCACATGACTTGCTCCCTTATAATAAGCACCTCCTCAGACAGGCCCTTCTTGACCACTGTGTCCAAAGTAACAAGTTCCATTCCCCATCCACAATCCATCGCTTTGACCTCTTTTTATCGTCTGTGTATCACTTACCACGATAGGAACTTCTTCTCCATTCATTTGTTTACTTGTTAATTCTCTCCCCTTCCTTACTCCTCTGCCCTTTGAATGTACTTTCCTCAAGGACAGGGACTCGTACCTATCTGATTGTTATTTACTGTTGCAGCTTCAGAGTCCAGCAAAAGGCCTGGCATATATGGGCCCTCAAAAAGTATTTGCTGGGTAAAAAAATCTAAGATACAAGGGCATTTAGGAAAGTGAAAATAGGATCACTAACTTTATCATTTACTGAACAATTGATAAGTGCCAGGCATTTACTAAGTCCTTTTCTTGCACATTATCTCATTTAATCCTCATAACCACCCCATTATTGTCCCCCCTTTTTGGTAGGTTAGGAAACTGAGGCTTAGAAAAGTTAAGAAACTTGTCCAAGGTCACATAGCTAGAAACTGGTGAAATCAGAAGTCAAGCCTATAGGTGTATTTCAACTCTAGAGCTTGAGATCATATCCTCTAAGCTATATAGTCACATGAAGAACCTAATGTCCCCATGGATTTGAAAAACAAGAACATGTCCTTCTAACAATGAAGACGATTAAATTCTCTACAATAACCATAGGAGGAAAGTATTTCTGTTTGCTTTTTATTGGTATAGCTGTTGTCCAATCAGATTCTCAAATACATATTGACCAAACAGGGAGACTTACCAGCAGACCTGGTGGACCACTTATTCCTGGGAAGCCCTGAGGCCCTGGTTCACCCTGGAAAATCAACCAAAGCTCAGTGAGTAGCAGCAGGCAGCAGTGAACATAAAGAAGATGGCTCCCTGGAGTTATTTGAGCTGGGCAGTGGGGAACCATAGGGTATCATGTTTGGGATGCCAGATGCTAATGTAGATTGCCCAGGCTCCACAACTGGTAGGTCTAAATTTAGGGAGTCTTTTGTAGAGTGGAAAGGACCAAAGACCATGGCAGGGAAAACAAAACGCTATCCAAAACAGAATCTCAAATGCCTAGGTTAATTGGGAGGCACAAAAGATGATCATTTGTTTTCTTTACAGTGGAAGAAGTTGTTAAGTGTGATTTCCTCTAGCAAATTACTGGCTGCAAAGACATCAATGGTTTGGGAAAAGAGTAATGATTACAGTTTGGAAAGTACTAATCTAATCTGTCTTTCCTTGATATGCTAATTTACCGATTATTACCCTGCAGGGGCTTCTTAACTTTTGGGAATAGTAAAGAAAGGTAGGAAATTTTTCATACACTCCCAGGTCAGTTCACTTCAGTTGCTCAGTCGTTTCTGACTCTTGGCGACCCCATGAACCACAGCACGCCAGGCCTCCCTGTCCATCACCAACTCCCGGAGTTTACACAAACTCATGTCCATCAAGTCGGTGATGCCATCCAGCCATCTTATTCTCTGTCATCCCCTTCTCCTCCTGCCCCCAATGCTTCCCAGCATCAGGGTCTTTTCATTTTTTTATTTTTAGATGTATGGAATTTACTTTCTTTTTTTTCTTTTTTCTTATTAGTTTTGCCATACAATGACATGATATCACCATGGGTTTACATATGCTCCCCCTCCAGAGACCCCCCCTCTTCCCTTCCCCCGGGAAATCTTGATGCACCAGCCCTGAGCATCAATCCTGGGTTGGCGATTGATTACACATATGATAATTAACATGTTTCAATGCCATTCTCCCATATCATCCCTCCCTTGCCCTCTTCCACAGAGTCCACGATTCTGTTCTATACATCTGCGTTCCTTTTGTTGTCTCGCATGCTGGGTTCTCGTTACCGTCTTTCTAAATTCCATATATATGTGTTAGTATACTGTATTGTTGTTTTTCCTTCTGGCTTACTTCACTCTGGATAATGGGCTCCAGTTCCATCCACCTGAGTAGAACTGATTCAAATGAATAGTTTTTAATGCTGAGTAATATTCCATTGTGTATATGTATCACAGCTTTCTTATCCATTCGTCAGTTGATGGGCATTTAGGTTGCTTCCATGTCCTGGCTATTGTAAACAATGCAGCAATGAACATTGGGGTACACGTGGCTCTTTCAATTCTGGTTTCCTCGGTGCATATGCCCAGCAGTGGGATTGCTGGGTCATATGGCAGGTCTATTTGCAGTTTTTTAAGGAGCCTCCACACTGTTTTCCATAGTGGCTGTACTAGTTTGCAATCCCACCAACAGTGTAAGAGAGTTCCCTTTTCTCCACATCCTCTCCAGCATTTATTGCTTGTAGACTTTTGGATTACAGCCATTCTGACTGGTGTAAAGTGGTACCTCATTGTGGTTTTGATTTGAATTTCTCTGATAATGAGTGATGTTGATCATCTTTTCATGTGTTTGTTAGCTATTTTTATGTCTTCTTTGGAGAAATGTCTGTTAAGTTCTTTGGCCCACTTTTTGACTGGGTTGTTTATTTTTCTCGAATGGAGCTGCAGGAGTTGCTTGTATATTTTTGAGATTAATTGTTTGTCTGTTGCTTCATTGGCTATTATTTTCTCCCATTCTGAAGGCTGTCTTTTCACCTTGCTTATAGTTTCCTTTGTTGTGCAGAAGCTTTTAATTTTTATTAGGTCCCATTTGTTTACCTGTGCTTTTATTTCCAATATTCTGGGAGGTGGGTCATGTAGGATCCCGCTTTGGTTTATGTCAGAGAGTGTTTTGCCTATGTTATCCTCTAGGAGTTTTATAGTTTCTGGTCTTATGCTTAGATCTTTGATCCATTTTGAGTTTATCTTTGTGTATGGTGTCTCACTTCATTCTTTTACAAGTGGCTGTCCAGTTTTCCCAGCACCACTTGTTAAAGAGGTTGTCTTTTCTCCATTGTATATTCTTGCCTCCTTTGTCAAAGATAAGGTGTCCACAGATGCGTGGATTTATCTCTGGGCTTTCTATTTTGTTCCATTGATCTACATTTCTGTCTAGAAAATTACTAGAGGTAATCAGTGAATATAGCAAAGTTTCAGGATACAAAATCAACACACAGAAATCCCTGGCATTCCTATACACTAACAATGAGAAAAGAGAAAGAGAAATTAAGGAAACAATTCCATTCACCATTGAAACAAAAAGAATAAAATACTTAGGAGTATTTCTACCTAAAGAAACAAAAGACTTGTATATAGAAAACTATAAAACACTGATGAAAGAAATCAAAGAGGACACAAACAGATGGAGAAATGTGCCGTGTTCGTGGATTGGAAGAATCAATATAGTGAAAATAAGTATACTACCCAAAGCAATCTATAGATTCAATGCAATTCCTATCAAGCTACCAGAGGTCTTTTTCAGAGAATTAGAACAAATAGTTTCACAATTTGTATGAAATGCAAAAAACCTCGTATAGCCAAAGCAATCTTGAGAAAGAAGAATGAAACTGGAGGAATCAACCTACCTGACTTTAAGCTATACTACAAATCCACAGTCATTAAGACAGTAGGGTACTGGCATCAGGGTCTTTTCAAATGAGTCAACTCTTCACATGAGGTGACCAAAGTATTGGAGTTTCAGCTTCTACATCAGTCCTTCCAATGAACAGCCAGGACTGATCTCCTTTAGGATGGACTGGTTGGATCTCCTTGCAGTCCAAGGGACTCTCAAGAGTCTTCTCCAACACCACAGTTCAAAAGCATCAATTCTTCAGCACTCAGCTTTCTTCACAGTCCAACTCTCACATTCATATATAACTACTGGAAAAGTTATAGCCTTGACTAGACAGACCTTTGTTGACAAAGTAATGTCTCTGCTTTTTAATATGATATCCAGGTTGGTCACAAGTTTCCTTCCAAGGAGTAAGCATCCTTTAATTTCATGGCTTCAATCACCATCTGCAGTGATTTTGGAGCCCAAAAAAATAAAGTCTGCCACTGTTTCCACTATTACCTCATCTATTTCCCATGAAGTGATGGGACCAGATGCCATGATCTTAGTTTTCTGAATGTTGAGCTTTAAGCCACCTTTTTCACTCTCCTCTTTCACTTTCATCAAGAGGCTTTTTAGTTCCTCTTCACTTTCTTCCATAAGGGTGGTGTCATCTGCATAGCTGAGATTATTGATATTTCTCCCAGCAGTCTTGATTTCAGCTTGTGTTTCTTCCAGCCCAGCTTTTTTCATGATGTACTCTGCATGTAAGTTAAATAAGCAGGGTGACACTATACAGCTACTTTTCCTATTTGGAACCAGTCTGTTGTTCCATTTCCAGTTCTAATTGTTGGTTCCTGACGTGCATACAGATTTCTTAAGAGGCAGGTCAGGTGGTCTGGTATTCTCATCTCTTTAAGAATCTTTCAGAGCTTGTTGTGATCCACATGGTCAAAGGCTTTGGCATAGTCAATAAAGCAGAAATAGATGTTTTTCTGGAACTCTCTTGCTTTTTCAATGATCCAGGAGATGTTGGCAATTTGATCTCTGGTTCCTCTGACTTTTCTAAAACCAGCTTGAACATCTGGAAGTTCACAGTTTATGTATTGCTAAAGCCTAGCTTGGAGAATTTTGAGCATTACTTTACTAGCGTGTGAGATGAGTGCAATTGTGTGGTAGTTTGAGCATTCTTTGGCATTGCCTTTCTTTGGGATTGGAATGAAAACTGACCTTTTCCTGTCCTGTAGCCACTGCTGAGTTTTCCAAATTTGCTGACACATTGAATGCAGCACTTTCACAGCATCATCTTTCAGGATTTGAAATAGCTCAACTGGAATTCTATCACCTCCACTAGCTTTGTTCATAGTCATGCTTCCTAAGGCCCACTTGACTTCACATTCCAGGATGTCTGGCTGTAGATGAGTGATTACACCATCGTGATTATCTGAGTCGTGAAGATCTTTTTTGTACAGTTCTTCTGTGTATTCTTGCTACCTCTTCTTAATATCTTCTACTTCTGTTAGCTCCATATCATTTCTGTCCTTTATTGAGCCCATCTTTACATGAAATGTTCCCTTGGTATCTCTAATTTTCTTGAAGAGATCTCTAGACTTTCCTATTCTGTTGTTTTCCTCTGTTTCTTTTCATTGATTGCTGAGGAAGGATTTCTTATCTCTCCTTGCCATTCTTTGGAACTCTGCATTCAAAGGGCAATATCTTTCCTTTTCTCCTTTGCTTTTTATTTCTCTTCTTTTCACAACTATTTGTAAGTCCTCCTCAGACAGCCATTTTGCTTTTTTGCATTTCTTTTTCTTGGAGATGGTCTTAATCCCTGTCTCCTGTACAATGTCACTAATCTCTGTCCATAGTTCTTCAGGCACTCTGTCTATCAGATCTAGTCCCTTAAATCTATTTCTCATTTCCAGTGTATAATCATAAGGGATTTTATTTAGGTCATACCTGAATGGTCTAGTGGTTTTCTCCACTTTCTTCAATTTAAGTTTGACTTTGGCAATGAGGCGTTCATGATCTGAGCCACAGTCAGCTCCTGGTCTTGTTTTTGCTGACTGGATACAGCTTCTCCATCTTTGGCTGCAAGGAATATAGTCAATCTGATTTTGTTGTTGACCATCTGGTGATGTCCATGTGTAGTCTTCTCTTGTGTTGTTGGAAGAGGGTGTTTGCTATGACCAGTGTGTTCTCTTGGCAAAACTCTATTGACCTTTTCCCTGCTTCATTCTGTACTCCAAGGCCAAATGTGCCTCTTACTCCAGGTGTTTCCTGACTTCCTACTTTTGCATTCCAGTCCCCTATAATGAAAAGGACATCTTTTTTGGGTGTTAGTTCTAAAAGGGCTTGTAGGTGTTCATAGAACTATTCAATTCCAGCTTCTTCAGCATTACTTGTTGGGGCATAGGCTTGGATTACTGTGATATTGAATGGTTTGCCTTGGAAATGAACAGAGATAGGATACTGAAAGAGGAACTCCCCAGGTTGGTAGGTGCCCGATATGCTACTGGAGATCAGTGGAGAAATAACTCCAGAAAGAATGAAGGGATGGAGCCAAAGCAAAAACAATACCCAGTTGTGGATGTGACTCGTGATAGAATAGAAGCAATGTCCAGTGCTGTAAAGAGCAATATTGCATAGGAACCTGGAATGTTAGGTCCATGAATCAAGGCAAATTGGAAGTGGTCAAACAGGAGATGGCAAGAGTGAACATTGACATTTTAGGAATCAGCAAACTAAGACGGACTGGAATGGGTGAATTTAACTCAGATGATCATTATATCTACTACTGTGGGCAGGAATCCCTTAGAAGAAATGGAGTAGCCATCATAGTCAACAAAGAGTCCATATGCTCCCAAACTGCTCCCAAACAATGATTACTTCCTGTAAACCTGCAGAATGCCTGGAGCTGTTGCTTCCACAAAGAAATGGGACTAAACACCTCTCTTGACCACAGGTACAGGATCGATCACAAAACTAAAGGGATCCCCAGGAAGGAATGGAATGCAGGTTACTAAAAGATATCTGCACAGATTAATAGGAAACAGCCATTCAAATACCACCAGGTCTACACTCATATCAAAATACAGATTATAAAATATCTCACTTAAACAGGTTCAGCCTTGGTAGTTTAGATCAGGTGAAGTAGGGCATCTACTGCCACTTGGTGACAGTATACCCTGTTTGCAGGGTCAAGATCTGAGGGCAAATAGCTTCTTTAAAAGGGTAACTCAAGCACCGATATGACCCAGAGAGATTGAATCAGGAGGGAGGTGGGAGGGGGGTTCTGAAAGGGGAACACATGTATACCCATGGCAGATTCATGTCAATGTGTGGCAAAACCAACATGATAATGTAAAGAAAATATATATATATATTTTAAAAAAGGATAACTCAAGAGAAACCATTATACCCTATTGTTCTGTGACAGCACTTTGCGGACAACATAAGTACTGAGAGTGTTGGTAGTTAGGAGGAAAAAACTCAACTAGTTAATGTTTGTTTTAAGTTATTTAGCAGCTTAATAACTGAATCTATAAAACTGAAACACAGATAATAGCACCTGAATGATTATTCAGAAACCCAGGCACACTCATAACCATATACCAGAAAACAGACTTTATAAAACTTTTACAAGGGACAGAACAAAGGTTTTATCTTCACTTCCAAACAAAAATCCATTACCCAGAACCTTCTATCTTAGTATAGTCTGTTTATTAGAGTTGAACTCTAGTATTAATAGGGAAAGACTTATTAACTTGTTCTTAAATGTTCACTACCTTGGATCCTTTCTTCCCTTTGGGAAACCCCATGAATTCCAGTTCTCCAGTAGATGGTGGGGGTCCTGCAGGACCAGGCAGGCCAACATCTCCCTGTAAGATCAAAAGAAATATTAAGCAAAACAGATACCACACAGACCATTTCTCCAGAGGGTAGGTTTGTCCTCCAGATAAAATTCACAAATAAACGGTCCATGACTTTAGCCTCTTCACCCTTACCCTTGCAGCAATGAGGAACCAAAACTATCAGTGCCAAGAGGTGAAAAGAATTATAAGCCTGACCAAATGCATTCTGTACCAGCATCACAGAGGGAGGAAGCAAGATGGATGAAAGGAAAAAGCAGGTTCATGGTTTCCATGGTCATGCATGAAAGGGTGTTTAGAAGAAAGCCAAAAAGGGGTTTGAGCAAGGTGAATGGCAACCTCTTGGCAACAGTGATCAGACTCTAGTTGGTCCTATCTTTGCCAAGATCACAAGCAGAGGCAGTGACATCTGTGTTGGAACATTGAAGACTGGATTTGCTTCTTGAAGACAGTGCAGTCTACAAGAGGCAGCCACCAAGGAAGGGGAGGGCAAGCTCCCAGTCTCCCCTGAGGCTCCTAAATGACTTTACAGTTTCTTTAGAGGGAAGTATTATTAGAAGAAAGAGGGAAGGAAAATAAAAGGGAATGATGGGGGGGATGGAGGGGGAGAAGGAAGAGAAGGAGGAAGGATGGAGAGAAGAGAAGCAGAGAAAAGGAAAAAGAAAATGACACAATATAATATAAATCAGTATGGAAATACCCAGGTGTAAGGAAGATAAATTATATTTCAAGAGAGTACGTTCATCAGACATGTACACTTCACAGTAGGAAGCAGGAAGACTACAATATTTTGAAGGCAAAAGACCACAAGAGTCTATGTGTGTACATGCAACCCTCAAGGAGACCCACCAGAGGACTCATGAGGGATGGGAAATGCTCAGTCTCTAAGGCAAAGGTCCAAAGCCCCCAACACAAGCAGGCACACATGTGCAACTAGAGACATTTCTTGAAGCACATGGAAAGCAGTGTATGTTCCAAAATCTATTTACCTTGACTCCTTTCTCTCCTTGGAAACCTAACCCCATATTCCCCTGGGGCACAGGGATGCAGGGAAGAAAAACAAAATCAATTACTAAATAAGCTCCAGGAACTTCAATTGGAATGCAGTCTTTTTTTTTAACCAGAAGTATGTTTAACCAGACAAGGAATATCTCTGGGGAAACTATCATACTTAGTGATAGGAGGTCAAATGCCCCAAGACAAAGTATACTTACATCAGGACCAGGGAAACCAGGGGGGCCAGGAGGACCCTGGATTAAAAGAGAAAAGAAAGTGTTAGCTCTTGTTAGTTTCAGCCCCAAAGAACCTAGGCATGTGAGAGTCACTGAGGGTAAGTCCCCTACTCGCGTGGTGTGGCCCCGCTTTGGTGTAGCAGATTCTAGCTCCTTCTCCCCAGAGTTCCTTTTTTTAATATCCTTTGAAATTTCCCCAATTGACCTGATAACCACAGTAATGCTAAGGTAATGAAGACTTCATGTGTCATTCTTCCCATTAGGCCTGACAGTTTTAAATGATGACTTTTGGTGAAAGTAAATCAAACTAATCAGGGATGGGTTTTCACATACTGGAGAGAGGCTTTCTGGGTACCACAGAGATAACTGGCTATGTTCTTTCTAGAACCAGTGATGGCAAATAGGAAGGTGGGAAGAGCTCTCCAAGGTGAAGTGTTGAGAAAGGTTTTGAAGTTGCTTCTGTGCTCAGGGTGGGTGTTGGTGCTGGTGGTATGATTAATTAGCAATGTCTATCATGGATGAGGGGAAGGGAAGGTCACAATAGATGTGCTGGGTATTAGCCATCCTTGGGCTATACGTTAGGTTGAGCTAGACTAGGAGGCTTTGGAGGTCAAGAGTAGATAGTCAGAGATTCTGATAAATAAAGGTAACAAATAGCTCCTTATAAAAGCATGCTTCACTTAAACCTCCAAGAATGGAAACTGCCTTTCTCCACTAGGAAGGCCTATATTTACATAGGCTTTTAATCCAGGGGAAAGCATGCATGCAAATGCTGTGATCACATGGTAGATTTAGGCCAGTCTTACTTGCAATCCTGGTGGTCCTATGGGTCCTACAGTTCCTGGAGATCCAGGTGCTCCTTGTGGGCCCTAGAGAGGAAAGTTTTTACCAAAGTCAAAGAAGTAAGACAGATTCTCAGGAAAACTATACCCATAAGAATCACACAAGAATGTTCATAGCAGCTTTATTCAGAATAATTAAAAAGTGGAAATTTCAGGTGAATGGATAAAGAAGTTGTGGTATATTAATATCATGGAATATTACTTAGCCATAAAAATGAAATAATGCCATTTGTAGCAACATGGATGGACCTAGAGATTATCATACTAAGTGAAGTTGGTCAGATAGAGAAAGACAAATACCATATGTAATGTCACTTATATGTGGAATCTAAAACACAACACAAATCAACACATCTATGAAACAAAAACAGACGTACAGATATAGAGAACAAACTGTGGTTGCCAAGGAGGAGGGGGTAGGGGAGGGATGGACAGGGAATTTGGGATTAGGAGATGCAAAGTGTTATATAAAAGGTGGATAAACAACAAGGTCCTACTGTATAGTATTGGGAACTATATACAACATCTTGTGACCAATCATAATGGAAAAGAAATATGAAAAAGAATATATATATATATATATATATATCTGAGTCACATTGTTATACAGCAGAAATTAATACATTATAAATCAACTATACTTAATTAAAATTGTTTTAAAAATTGGAAATGTTCCAGGTGTCCAGTGATAGAATAACTGATTAAAAAAACCTTAATACTTTTATATAGTGGAATAAGTACTCAACAAAAGAAAGTAACACATTATTGATATATGAAACAAAGAGATGTGAAATAGAATGAGAAAGACTAAAGATCTCTTTAAGAAAATCAGAGATAACAAGGGAACATTTCATGCAAAGATGGACTCAATAAAGGACAGAAATGGTACGGACCTAACAGAAACAGAAGATATTAAGAAGAGGTGGCAATAATACAAGGAAGAACTGTACAAAAAAGATCTTCATGACTCAGATAATCACGATGGTGTAATCACTCATCTACAGCCAGACATCCTGGAATGTGAAGTCAAGTGGGCCTTAGGAAGCATGACTATGAACAAAGATAGTGGAGGTGATGGAATGCCAGTTGAGCTGTTTCAAATCCTGAAAGATGATGCTGTGAAAACGCTGCACTCAATATGCCAACAAATTTGAAAGACTCAACAGTGGCCACAGGACAGGAAAAGGTCAGTTTTCATTCCAATCCCAAGAAAGGCAATGCCAAAGAATATTCAAACTACCACACAATTGCACTCATCTCACATGCTAGCAAAGTAATTTTTAAAATTCTCCAAGTCAGGCTTTAGCAATACGTGAACCATGAAATTCCAGATGTTCAAGCTGGTTTTAGAAAAGTCAGAGGAACCAGAGATCAAATTGCCCACATCCGCTAGATCATCAAAAGAACAAGAGAGTTCCAGAAAAACATCTATTTCTGCTTTATTGACTATGGCAAATCCTTTGACCGTGTGGATCACAACAAGCTGTGGAAGATTCTTAAAGAGATGAGAATACCAGACCACCTGATCTGCCTCTTAAGAAATCTGTATGCAGGTCAGGGAGCAACAGTTAGAACTGGACATGGAACAACAGACTGGTTCCAAATAGGAAAAGGAGCACATCAAGGCTGTATATTGACTCTTACTTATTTAACTTATATGCAGAGTACATCATGAGAAACGCTCTGCTGAAGGAAGCACAAGCTGAAACCAAGATTGCTGGGAAAAATATCAAGAACCTAAACTATGCAGATGACACCACTCTTATGGCAGGAAGTGAAGAGGAACTAAAGAGCCTCTTGATGAAAGTGAAAGAGGAGAGTGAAAAAGGTGGCTTAAAGCTCAACATTCAGAAAACTAAGATCATGGCATCTGGTCCCATCATCACTCCATGGGAAATAGATGGGTTAACAGTGGAAACAGTGGCAGACTTTATTTTTTTGGGCTCCAAAATCACTGCAGATGGTGATTGCAGCCATGAAATTAAAAGATGCTTACTCCTTGGAAGGAAAGTTATGACCAACTTGGATAGCATATTAAAAAGCAGAGACATTACTTTGTCAACAAATGTCTGTCTAGTCAAGGGTATGGCTTTTCCAGTGGTCATGTATGGATGTGAGAGTTGGCGTATAAAGAAAGCTGAGCACAGAAGAATTGATGCTTTTGAACTGTGGTGTTGGAGAAGACTCTTGAGAGTCCCTTGGACTGCAAGGAGTTCCAACCAGTCCATCCTAAAGTAGATCAGTCATGGCTGTTCATTGAAAGGACTGATGTTGACGTTGAAACTCCAATACTTTGGCCACCTCATGCGAAGAGTTGACTCATTTGAAAAGACCCTGATGCTGGGAAAGATTGAGGGCAGGAAGAGAAGGGAATGACAGAGGATGAGATGGTTGGATGGCATCACTGACTCAATGGACATGGGTTTGGGTGGGCTCTGGGAGTTGGTAATGGATGAGGAGGCCTGGTGTGCTGCAGGTCATTGTGTCACAAAGGCTCAGACATGACTGAGCAGCAGAACCGAACTAAAACAAAGAAAATGAATCTCAAATGTTTTGTTCTAAGTGAAAGAAGCCAGACCCCAAAGGCTACATATATATTATTCCCTTTGTATGAAGTTCTAGAATAGGAAAACCTTGTCTATGATAGAAAAAAATCAGAACAGTGATTGCCTTTGATGTGGATTGACTGGGAAGGAGCAGGAGAGAACTTTCTCTGTTTTTTTTCAAGATTCTTTTTGACATGGATCATTTCTAAAGTCTTTTTTTAACATTTTTATTTTATTTATTTATTATTATAATGAATTCAGGAAAGACTTTTTTCTTTACATTAGTGTGTTGATTTTGCCATACATTGACATGAATCTGCCATGAGTATACATGTGTTCCCCTTCCAGAACCCCCGTCCCACCTCCCTCCCGATTCCATCCCTCTGGGTCATCCTGGTGCACCAGCCCTGAGAACCCTGTATCATGCATCAAACCTGGGTTGGCGATTCATTTCACATATGATAATTTACATGTTTCAATGCCATTCTCCCATATCATTCCACCCTCGTCCTCTCCCGTAGAGTCCAAAAGACTGTTCTATACATCTGCATCTCTTTTGCTGTCTCACATACAAGGTTATTGTTACCATCTTTCTAAATTCCATATATATGTGTTAGTATACTGTATTGTTGTCTTTCCTCCTGGCTTACTTCACTCTGTATAATAGGCTCCAGTTTCATCCACCTCAGTAGAACTGATTCAAATGTATTCTTTTTAATGGCTTAGTAATATTCCATTGTGTATATGTACCACAGCTTCCTTATCCATTTGTTTGCTGATGGACATCTGAATTTGTTCCAATATTGCTTCAGTTTTACGTTTTGGTTTTTTGGCCATGGGGTATGTGAGATCTTAGCTCCACGACCAGAGATTAAATCCACACCCCCTGCATCACAAGGTGGAGTCTACATCACTGGAGCACAGGCAAGTTCCCAGTTAAGAACTTTCTGAGATGATGGGAATGGTCTACACTTTAGGAGGTGTTGAATTACACAGAACCTTTCATTTGTCAAAATGCAGCAAATGTACATTTAAGATTTGTGTATTTCATTATATATAAATTTTACAGGAAAAGAAAAACTGTAGACAAATTTTGAAGTCTAGCTAATGATAGCCATCCTGTAGTATTAGGAGTAGGAGTATTATTGTCTGCAGTTAACTTTGAAGTGCAGCAAAACTAAGATGGATTGGTAGATGGAAGTTTGATAAAGCAGGTAAAGTACTAACGGTACAGCTATTCAATGAAAATTTGGATCAACTTTGCTCTGCGTTTGAAATTTTTCATATTAAAGTTATGAAAAAGCCAAAAACTTAAGAAAGAACAAAAACAGTTATATCACTATCAGATAAAGTAGACTTTAAGACAAAGAATACTACTAGGGATAAAGAGGGGGTGGTTTGTAATAGTAACTTAGTTCAATTCATCAAGAAGATGTAACACTCTTAGATGTGCATACACCTAATAGCCGAGCTTCAAAATACACAAAGCAAAGACTGATGGAACTCTAAGGAGAAATAGATAAGTTCATGATTCTAGATGGAGATTTGAACATCCCTCCTTCAGTAATTAATAGAACAACTGAACAAAAAAGTGAGGAAAAAGAAGATCCAAACCACATTATTAACTACTTTGACCTGATGCATATTTTTTTTAGATCACTGTACCCTCAACCAGCTCAATACATACTCTTTTCAAGTTCATATGGAACATTCACCAAGATAGTTCCATAAGTGGGGCCATAAAATAAACCTCAACAAATTTAAAAGCATGGAACTATCTAGAGGGTACCCTCTAACTGCAATGAAATCAGACTAGAAACCAATAACATAAAGATATCTGGAAGGTAACCAAATACTTAGAAATTAACCACCATGAATCCCCATGGGTCAAAAAAAGTCAGAAGGAAAACTAGAAAATATTTTGAACTGTATGATGACAATATCAAAAGTGAGAGAATGAAATCTGAAGAGAAAGATGGTATGCCCCCCAGTTTTAATGATAAGTGATAAGTTTAATGATAAGTGACAAGGTGATGGTGCTTAGGTAAAGGATGGAGAAAATTAAGTGAAATCAAGACTTAGGAGGGAGAGAGTAGGGGTTCACAGGTTCCCCAGAAATATATATGAGAGTAGAACATTGCTATAACAATAACTAATAACCTGTGGTCTCCTTACTGGCCACAAACCTCTTATCCAGCCATGAACCCTCCCTCCCTAAAGCTAAGTGGTCTATTTATCATGTCTGGGTATGCAGACAAACACTGTATCTTTGAGGGCAGGGAAATGCATCTTCAGGAGAAGTTATGGAGCAAATACACTGGATGTTCTTCCACAAATGTAGTTAACCCACGATCTAAGCCAGGGCTGTTCCACTTTAGGAGACCCTGTGCTCTTGGTCCTCATTTATCTCTGTTTACAGGTGTGCCTGCACAGATCATGCTTATTGCCCACCTTTTCTCACATACTCTCTCTGTTTAGAAAGCTTCCTCCCATTGCCAGCCAGCCTAAATATCACTCACATTTCTTAGAGGCTACTTTCTCTTAGTGATGTAGCCTTAGGTGGACAGCATCCCTTTCTTTGATGCTGTCGTGGAATTTTTATGCCACACTCCTACTAGTTTTTCCCATCCTGGGGGTGGGAGGTGGCTGTGTGTGTGTGTGTGTGTGTGTGTGTGCATGCAGAGACCATGTCTGCAGTGTCTCAGAGATCACTCATGGCCCGTTGCTGATGGTAGGAGCTCAGTATCTGTTCTGGAATGGAAGAAGAAAGGAAGGAAGCCTGATACAGGAAAAGAGGAAGACAGAAGGGACATTTTTTAAGCTACTTCAAAGGCAAGTGGTGACAATGTGGCAAGTCAAGGTAAAACAAAGCTCTTATTACTACAACTCATGGTCTTTCATGGACTCACTATTATTGAATCCCTAAAAGAAATTTTGCTATGGGATATCTTTTAAAAGAAGAGTGTTTCACTTCTTTTGTTTTACTTGTAGCCCTCTGAACACATAGAAAACTTAGTAAATGCTTGCGCAGTGAAAGGCAAGATTCTTTCCTGATATAACCCCGGGTGAGATTCAGGTCCCTGGCCAAGAGGTCTGAAAGCCTGCTGCCGTGTCACTGGAGGTGGATAGTCCATCCCTTCAGTACATTCTTATTTTGAAAATGTCAATAGAGTGATCGGTTTTACTCCAACCCTCTGGAGTTTCCTTGAAGGTTTACAAAGACCTTCAAACACCATGGAGAGGAATGAAAAGGGGCTATCAGTAACTATTAATCAGACAAACACTGAGAGCTCAACACATGGTAACAACTTACAGTGATTCCATCCAGTCCGGGCAGCCCAGGCTCCCCCTGAGTAACAGATAAAGGCAGGACATTGAAAAGATGAATAAATTAAGCTTGTGGTATTTTACACATAACTGACCTAAGATGCACAAGCATAAAAATGCATGGCTGAAGCTTGAGCCTCCTCTGTCAAGGTCTTGTGTTTTAAATAATGCATGCATCAGACATCTTCAACCATTTCCTTTTTTTCCTAAGAAAAATCTAGACTCTAGAAGAAAAATATTACAACCTTGATTGAAGAGGATTTCATTTTTTACTTGAATTAATTAATTTCCACCTTTGCTAGGAACTTGTCAATTAGAAACTGCTTTTGTGGGCTGGTGATTTTCCTGCTCTTTTTGGAAGAAAGCAAAGCTACCTTGCCATGCGCTTTCATCCCCAGAGAATCTGTGCCCATATGTATACAATGCAAATCAGACATTTCAAGGGAGAATCAACAGAGCATATAGTCTCTGATTATGTTTTAATTACTTTGCAACACCTGAAGTCACCATATGAATCTGTAATATAACCATCCTGTGGAAATTACTGTGTTCCACTGGGTCCAGGGTCTCTTTGATTTTTGGCAAAACCACTTAATCAATGTTTGCTACAACAATGGCCATATGTGGACACCTGCTAGTCTTACCCCACTTGGCTTACAGTAAAAAAAAAAAACGGCTGTCTGCACCCTTGGAAGAGCACTGCCTGGGTTTTAGCTCTTTGGGAAGCTGCCTTATGCCTGTGAGCAAGTCACAGAGCTCAGGCCACCTCAGTTTTTCTATCCATAAAATGAGCCATATGAATTTGAGAATCATGAGGTCCTCTCTGGACCACAGCCCAGTCCCTCTCTTGTTCCCCCATCACACAATTGTTTTCCTGTCCAGTAGAGCTTTTATTACTACCTAGGCCACTCTGTTTTCCTCTTTTGGTGCCCTGAGCTCTTTGCAACAAAATGCAGGTACAGGCCATCCCTCTCCCAATCAGGAGCTTCTCAAGACGGGCTGCCCTTTGGTTTTCAGAAGCTGCAGGTAGGTTGCAGTATGCTGCATTATTAAATCAATGATTTTGTACAGTGAATTGGCAGTCAGAGATGCATAATGCACTTTTTAATCTTCTGTTGGTGTGTACTGTGTGCTTCTTATGATGAAAAGAAAGTTTTTCTTTGTATAAAAAAGTAAAGTCCTTTCCAAGTCTAACATGCCATTCCCATTATTATCAAAAACTCAAACCCTGCACATTCTTCATTTCTCAGCTATGTACACCCATCACTGCCCAGTATCTCCAGCTCTGTGCATGGGTAGAGTGCAGAAAGGTACCATCTCCAGCTAACTGAGCTTGGGTACATCTTCCCCTCCCATGTTGGACACAATAGGTTCCTGTCTGCTCCCAGGGAAGTGACGGGCTCCTATCCCACTCTACAAAGGATTAGGATCAATCCTCTGGCACCAGAATTTACTGAAGGCCCATAGGATACTAGACGGCCTACACCAAGAATATAGCCATAAGAATACGGAAGGTTCTTGTCAATTCTAGGAAGAGATGAAAGTTTTCAGCCAGCTACAGAGTTGATGGACAATTTTTGCAGACAGCCAGGGGCCCAGCGAGGGTGATGGGGCGGTATGCAGATAGAGAAAAGGGCAGAGCTATGATCCTGGACTGGTGGCCATGCTAATATGGATAGAGATACACATGGCTTCAAACCAAGGTATGCAGACATCAAGGATTCTGGAGTAGACCAAAGGTATCTGCCTTCAGGAAATATCTCAGCCTGTCAAGGAAAATGACACCCATGCACACTGTTTGTTTGTTGATCTGTCCCCTATTTTTGCTCTTGCTCTAACAAAGCAAGTCTCTCTGACAATATGGTTTTTCAAACATTTCTGTCAGTGTTTCCACCACAAAAAGTTTCAGATCCTTTTTAAATTAAGTTTGGTCTGTTCCTTAAATAGAGATGCAGATGCTAGTTCCAGAAATGTTCTCATTGGATGTGGTGCTCCGTCCTGGGGGAACTCAGCTCATAACCTACTCAGCTGTCTGCCTTAATGGTTCTTACCTTCATTCCTTTGAAACTACCTTGGGCAAGGACAGGTTCACCTTTAGAGCCTTTCTGACCAGGAAGCCCCTGAGTAAAATAAGAAAAATTTGTGAAGAAATATGCACATGCACGTGTGTGCGCACACACACATACGCACATGCACACACACACACACACACACACACACACACACACAGTATTGTTAATAGTATGATCTGATCAGATAGAAGATGGAAAAGCAAAAGCCTGAAACCATGTGGCTTATTCTACAGCAGTGATAGGCATACAAAGTCCAGCCCCTGAACAGGTGCTGTGTCTCAAAGCGACATGCCTGTTCCCCAGCCTCCAAGTCAGAAGTTTGTTAAGGAATTAGAACATAGATTTTTGAATCCATTCAGAGAACCAATTTGAACATCCACATAAAATACACATGTCTCTTATAAGCCTATAGCTCACCTGCTCCATATGTCACAGGTATAAGTCACTGATGGGAACTTTGTCTAGAACAGAGGTTAGTGGACTTTTTCTGTAGAGAGCCAGCTAGTAAATAATATATGCTTTGGGGGTCATATCTGAGCTCTGTCTTGTATTATGTTTTTCTTCACAATATTTTAAAAGATGGAAAAACAAGTCACAGGATAAATGTTATGTGGGCCAGTTTACAGATCCCTGGTCTAAGAGATAATTACATAACCATCTGCATCTTGTGCTCTTACCATACAACTTCAGCTTTGACATCTAAGCGGCGGGTGTGTCTCACTGTCAACATGGAAAACTGTTCAAAGTATGTCCAACCTGTCTAATCAGCCAGAGTTTTTAATGTCTCAGTGGTAGACACCAGGTAATATCTGCTAGATGTTGACCTCCTGGGGAAAATCAATGTCCCGATACCTAAATGGAAGTTGGGATTAGTATTGGAGGTAGGCCTAAGCTTTGGGGACAGAAGCATTGATTGAATGATGAATTCCTGAGTTCAAGGTCCATAGGTATAATAAAAGTTCCATGTGGTTCCAAAAGCACAAACCAGTTTCTTTCCTAACACTTCCTCTTTCCCCTTATGCTTGTGGCCACTACTTGCATTAAAGAAACTTCAAAGGCTATCTATTCAGTGTTCAGTAGGGTTAGTAAGGTTCAGCTTAGTAAAAATCCACAACCAAGTTCCTATTTAAGCTTAAAGGAAGGTGTAGGGACAGGATTGGGTTTTACCCTGGTCCTTTGGCTGTCAGGGGCTGTTTATTAGTTAAAGATTTCTTTTCTCCCTCTTGGGGGCTGGGATTCCTTACTTCTCCAGATTTCCATTGTTTTAACACAGATGTGATTGTTCTCTTGCCCTGTTACCATGGCAGTGTTTGGAGGCCTTTGTGACTCAAATAGCTCATGCTCTGTTGGTAATACATACATCTTTCTCCCTGACTCTCTGCTATATATTGGTTTGGTCCTTAGTTGTGAAGGTCCCTTATGCCAATCTGGGGCTTGTGCTTTGTCTGTCCCACCTTCTTACATATACATTCACATCCAAAACTTGGTCACTGAAAGCAATGCTCTTCCAGTAAAATGCCAAGTCATTCATGTAGCTATGGAATTGGTCTAATAGATAGTGCAATTTCTATTTAAACACATCACATCAGTACTCTTATTCATTTAGATTATTTCAAATGAGGTTGAGAATGGGTTTGAAATATATTTTTTTTTATTTTTTATTTTTTTATTGTTTTTGCCATACAATGTCATGATATCACCATGGGTTTACATATGAAATATATTATTTTTCTCTTTCCAGCCACTCACAAAAGCAGCCTTGTAAGGGCATGGCATCTATTAGAGATCTTTTAGATCCAAGTATTTGAGCTCTATCTGGACAAATGGAATGAAGCAAAAGTGATGGCACCAGTATCCAATAAATGCCTTATCAATTCCAGAACCAAGAGTTATGATGTGGGGAGAAGATGGCAAGGGGAAAACTATGTCAGTGTAGAGTAGGATTTCTCAATTATTTCTGACTATTGACACTTTGGGACAGATGATAATTCAACATTATGGTGGGGGCTGTCCTGTACAAGTAGCTTGCTCCCAATAGTGAGGACCAAAAGGGTCAATGAAAATGAAAGTGAAAGTCTCTCAGTTGTGTCCGACTGTTTCAAGCCCAAGGACTATATAGTCCATGAAATTCTCCAGGCCAGAATACTGGAGTGGGTTCCAGTATGTTACCTTCTCCAGGGGATCGTGTCAACTCAGGGTTTGAACCCAGGTCTCCCACATTGCAGGTAGATTCTTTATCAGCTGTGTCACCAGGGAAGCCCCAAAGTGTCAATATTACATATGTATATGCAGTTACATTATGGGATGTGAAAGTCACACCCAACACTTTACAACCCCATGGACTGTATAGGCCATGGAATTCTCCAGGCCAGAATATGGAGTAGGTAGCCGTTCCCTTCTCCAGCATCTTTCTGACCCAGGAATTGAACCAGAGCCTCTTGCATTGCAGGCAGATTCTTTACCAGCTGAGCCACAAGGGAAGCCCAAGAATACTGGAGTGGGTAGCCTATTCCTTCTCCAGTGGCTCTTCCTGATCCAGGAGTTGAACTGGGGTCTCCTGCATTGCAGGCGGATTCTTTACTAGCTGAGCCACCAGGGAAGTCCAAAAGTGTCAATAACTGTCATATGTCCTTGGGAAGGATGCAAAATCACCACTGGTTAAGAATCACTGGTAGAGACCAAGCCTGCCAAGCCCTTTGGGTCACTGTTAGTGTTTCCATGATCCCATGTAAGCCTTCCAAGTACCACATTTCCCAATATTGTCTAATGTGGGAAAATGTCAAATAGCCCAAACATGTACTTTGCTCTAAAATTTACTACAGTCTTTTTAACAATCTTTCCAACTCTAAAAGCATCATTAAAAAAAACCCTAACTAGTATAGCATGTGTACACTCTCCTGAACCTGGTATTCTTTAGACTTTTGACATTGCGGTGCTGCGTTGGACAAGGGGCTTCAGTAATTGCCCCATGGATGCTTAAGATCTCCAGAGAAGCAGAAGAGAGGGCACACTTGGAGGAAAGCAAAACCATTTGAAATAATGTACAAAGATGTGGCAGCTTACAGGTGGTCCAGGAAGCCCAGGATAGCCATCAGGGCCTGGAAATCCAACAGCTCCTTGAGTTCCATTACAGCCATCCAAGCCAGGTGGGCCTCTGGGTCCTGGCTGCCCAGGGTGGCCCTGTTGAAATAGAAAAGAAGGGATTGAGTCAGTCACAGGACTCTCAGCTAATCCAACAAATTCCTCAGTGAGAAAAGCCAAGGATGCTCCCAAATTCTAGCTCCTTGTCCACTCCCTTTGCCTCATCACTTCTGTTCCCATCTCTGTTCATTATACTCAGGTGTAGGTGGCTGATGACAGCTCAGTGTTTCCCCTGCCCAAAGGATTGATGCTTTACAAGCTGAAACCAAAGAGATCAAGCATGAAGAGATGGGCTACAAAGAGTGCTGAGACTTTACCTTCCTTTAGCAGAAAGATGCACTAAGATGGGTCTTAGATGCCTGGCAGCTGAATTGCTACCAACAGGGAATCATGCCAGGCCTTGGGATTTCTCACAATGGACTGGAACCTGGGCAGCCTGGCCTGGCTCTATGTATTAGAAGCTCTGTATGGGAAATGATCCTGGATTTTGGTTAACAGAGCAGAAGGAATTTCCATAGCATAACCTCTCCTGAACACTGCTTGCTCAAAAATAAATAAGACAAGCAAGAATCACACTTGTTTGTCATTATCTCATGTCATGCTATTTCTTCAGCCAGGGAACTGCATCTTTTCCTTTTCTCCATACTCATACTGAGGCAGTTGTTTTGCTGGGGAATCAGTAATCATTCACATACAGTTGGTGTCTGAATTCAATAATTCTGAGCTTCCTACTTGTTATATTTCCTACCTATGTGTAGGAGATAAAAAGAAGGTGTGTGTTGGGTATGGCACAAAGAGATGACCTAAAAGACTGAAACTCTAGGCAGATCAACAAAAGGTAGTCTCCCACTTACCCATACACTTTTTAAGCCAAATACATATTATATTATATAATATAATATATATTATATGTATGTATTAAAGCCAAATACCTATATGTATATAAATACATAGACATATATATTTGGTTATATATATATATATATATATATATATATATATATATATATATATGTGTGTGTGTGTGTGTGTGTGTATTTTGTTAAATATATATACATATATATAATATATATTTACTGATTTGAAGAAAACATGTGATGTGTTCAAAAATCAACTATTCAAATTATTAGAGGAAACAATCCATTGACAAATGTTTATTGTGAGAATGCTCTGGAGAATTCTGTTTTGTTTTTATTATTATTGTTCTAGTTGTAGGAGATAGACAGTCCATTGTGAGTCTAGACTGCTGGACTCATGGAATGCAGAGTCCAGAGGAGTGATCAATAAATTTACCTTTGCAATAAACTTGCTGTTTATTGCAAGTTATGCCTCTCCAGACTCAGATAATGAGTCTTAGTTGACCTGGGGAAACTGAGACAGCTTACTAGAGTCATCAGAGTGGTGCTAGTGGTAAAGAACCCACCTGCCAATGCAGGAGACATAAGAGATGTGGAGTTGATCCCTGGGTCAGGAAGATCCCCTGGAGAAGGGAATGGCAACCCACTCCAGTATTCTAGCCTAGAAAATCCCATTGACAGAGGAGCCTGGTGGGCTCCAGTCCATGGGTTTGCAAGAGTCAGACATGACTGAAGCAACTTAGTGCAGCACAGTGCATCACTAGAGTCATCAACATTTTATTACCAAATGAGATGGCTATCCCTATTGGCCCTGGAGATCTACACTCTACCTTCCCCACATCTGTGCTCTGGGAGGCTGACCTTCACATGTGGTATGCCTAGGCTCCCTTTTCCTCTGTCTTCTAGTTGTATGTGGTCACTGGGAGGCACAAGTGGGAGATGGGAGACCAGGATGAGGAAGAGCTCAGGTTGTTTATTTCTCCTATACTCTTCCTCCCTGGCAGTATTTGTGGCCATGGCCCTATTTCTCTACAATATCAGTTCCCATTGGACAAGTGTTATTCCATGGCTCCCAGTCTTAAGAGTTCCAGTATTACTATTCCTCCTCTCCCCATTTGGGACTAGGTGTGGTAACAGCTTTGCGTTGGTTACTTCTGCATCCACTGCTGTTTCCCTTAATCCTGCTTGCATCCTTTAAATTAGCAGTCCCCAACCTTTTTGGTACCAGGGACTTGGTTTCACGAAGACATTTTTCCATGGACCAGGAGTAAAGGGGATGAAACACATTGCATTTATTGTATAGTTTATTTCTATTATTATTACAACAGTTCTACTTCGGATCATCACACATTAGATCCCAGAGGTTGGGGACACCTGTTATAAATATACCCTTCATTTAACTCTATTCAGTCAATTCCTTCAGGTGGAGTGTCTATTTCTTCCTGGGGTCCTAATCATCATTAAAAAAATGTCCCAGTCAAATTTGCTAGGAGTTATCTCTTAACTGGGTAACAGAGATGAGTTAAGACAACAGGCTGGCTCAGTACTAGGGATCTTACTTAGTCCTAGGACCTTGGTTATGCCCGTTCTGGATAGAGATAATGAATGACTTCACATATGTGTGTGCCAGCTCTTGAAGAGAATATAGCTCTTTGAAAGAGAAAACCATGGTTCTATAAAACCACAAGGGACTAAACACACAGGACAGGTGGATGTGCTGTATTATAGAAAAGCTGTGTTCCCAAGTTCATGTTTTCCACTTCATGGCAAATAGATGGGGAAAAATGGAAACAGTGACAGACTTTATCTTCTTGGGCCCCCAAATCACTGCAGACAGTGACTGCAGCTGTGAAATTAAAAGATGCTTGCTCTTCAGAAGAAAAGCTATAACAAACCTAGACAGCATATTATAAAGGAGAGACATTACTTTGCTGACAAAGGCCCATCTAGTCAAAGCTATGGTTTTTCTAATAGTTATGTACAGATGTGAGAGTTGGACCGTAAAGAAGGCTGAGTATCAAAGAATTGATGCTTTTACACTGTGGTGCTGGAGAAGATTATTGACAGTCCCTTGGGCTGCAAGGAGATCAAACCAATCAATTCTAAATGAAATAAACTCTGAATATTCATTGGAAGGACTGATGCTGAAGCTCCAATACTTTGGCTATCTAATGCGAAAAGCCAACTCATTAGAAGAGACCCTGATTCTGGGAAATATTGAGGGCAGGAGGAGAAGGGGGTGACAGAGGATGAGATGGTTGGATGGCATCATCAACTCAATGGACGTGCATTTGAGCAAACTCTGGAGATAGTGAAGGACAAGGAAGCCTGGTGTGCTACATACAGTCCACGGGGTCACAAAGAGTTGGACATGACTTAGTGACTGAACAACAACAAATGTTCCATATAACCCAGATTGGAAAGGAAATGTTTCCATTTGGTGAGTGGTACATGGTCACTTTGAAGATATAAATCTGGTGTGTTCATTTATGAGTCTCTAGGCGGAGAAATGTTTGAGATCAACTCCGTGGGAAAAGCTCAATATAAATCACAAAAAATAACTTGAAAACTTCTGCTTCCAACTTATTTGAACTGAAAACATTGGATCAATCTGCATTTTTTGGGGGTGCCAACAGCTCAACTCACATCTGTGATATCATTAAAAGCCACAGTCCTATCATTCCTTATCTATGTTATTTTAATGTTGAATATCTTGATGACTGCTTGTTTGTTCACTCTCAACTGGTGACCGTGCCCCTGGGTGCACAGACTTGGATGATCTTACTCATTCATGTGTAAATCGTCTACATGACAGCAAAAATGGAGTTCTGGGACCAAAACCAGTGACACAGATGTGAGCAATCAGCCAATATTAAGAGGGGAAGCAGATTTGTGCAGTGATCCAGTTTAGTAACATGTGTTGGTTTTAGCTACAATGCTTAAAAAGTGCTGCTGAAAGTTGGGTAAAATAATTAGTCTGACTGATCTTAGGGTCTCTGTGTTTTCTTCTGTCTGAGGGAGCCCTGCAAGTCTGAGAACTGCTGCTTTTATAGGTACTGTGGTGGTTTAGTTGCTCTGTCGTGACTGACTCTTGTGACCCCCCCAGACTGTAGCCCACCAGGCTCCTCTGTCTATGGGTTTTCCCAGGCAAGAATACTGAAGTGGGTTGCCAATTTCTTCTCCAGGGGATCTTCCCGACCCTAGAAAGGACCCTGGGTGTCCTGCATTGCAGGAGGGTTCTTTACTGACTGACCTAGTAGGGAAGCCTCTTGTAGCTACTACTAGAGCTATGAGGTGCTACAGGTTGGATTTCTGGCGTTCCTACCCTGTGCTGAATTTAGCCCTGGGGACTCGGAGGCCTCTGAGAGGAACAGAAGACAAAACTCTGCTTTCAAGGAGCTAGAGAAGACTCAGTTCAGTTCAGTTCAGTCGCTCAGTCATGTCTGACTCTTTGTGATCCCATGGACTGCAGCATGCCAGGCCGCCCTGTCCATGACCAACTCCTAGAGTTTACTTAAACTCATGTCCGTTGAGTCGGTGATGCCATCCAACCATCTCATCCTCTGTCATCCTCTTCTCCCACCTTCAATCTTTCCCAGCATCAGGGTCTTTTCAAATCAGTCAGTTCTTCACATCAGGTGGCCAAAGTATTGGAGTTTCAGCTTCAGCATCACTCCTTCCAATGAATATTCAGGACTGTTTTCCTTTAGGAGGGACTGGTTAGATCTCCTTGCTGTCCACAGGACTCTCAAGAGTCTTCTCTAACACCACAGTTCAAAAGCATAATTTCTTTGGCACTCACTTTTCTTGATAGTTCAATTCTCAAATCCATATATGACTACTGGAAAAACAATAGCTTTGACTAGATGGACCTTTGTTGCCAAAGTAATGTCTCTGCTTTTTAATATGCTGTCTAGGTTGGTCATAACTTTTCTTCCAAGGAGCAAGTGTCTTTTAATTTCATGCCTTCAGTCACCATCTGCAGTGATTTTGGAGTCCAATAAAATAAAGTCTCTCACTGATTCCACTGTTTCCCCATATATTTTCTATGCAGTGATGGGACCAGATTCCATGATCTTAGTTTTCTGAATATTGAGCTTTAAGTCAACTTTTTCACTCTCCTCTTTCACTTTCATCAAGAGGCTCTTTAGATCTTCTTCACTTTGTGCCATAAGGGTGGTGTTACCTGCATATTTGACGTTATTGATATTTCTCCCAGTAATCTTGATTCCAGCTTGTGCTACATCATGAGAAACACTGTACTCTGCATATAAGTTAAATAAACAGGGTGACAATATACAGCTTGATGTACTCCTTTTCCTGTTTGGAAGCAGTCTGTTGTTCCATGCCCAGTTCTAACTGTTTTGCTTCTTGACCTTCATACAGATTTCTAAGGACAAAGGTCTGGTATTCCCATCTCTTGAAGAATTTTCCACAGTTTGTTGTGATTCACATAGTCAAAAGCTTTAGCATAGTCAATAAAGCATAAGTAGATGTTCTCTGGAACTCTCTTACTTTTCCAATGATCCAGCAGATGTTGGCAATTTGATCCCTGGTTCTTCTGTCTTTTCTAAATCCAGTTTGAACATCTGGAAATTCACAGTTCACATACTGTTTAAGCCTGTCTTGGAGAATTTTGAGCATTCCTTTCCTAGCATGTGAGATGAGTGCAATTGTGCAGTAGTTTGAACATTCTTTGGCATTGCCTTTCTTTGGGGTTGGAATGAAAACTGACCTTTTCCAGTCTTGTGGCCACTGCTGAGTTTTCCAAATTTCTTGGCATATTGAGTGCAGCACTTTCACAGCATCATCTTTCAGGATTTGAAATAACTCAACAGGAATTCCATCACCTCAACTAGCTTTGTTCATAGTGATGCTTCCCAAGGCCTACTTGACTTCACATTCCAGGATGTCTAGCTGTAGGTGAGTGATCACACCATCGTGATCATCTGGGTCGTGAAGATCTTTTTTGTATAATTCTTCTGTGTATTCTTGTCACCTCTTCTTAATACCTTCTGCTTCTATTATGTCCATACCATTTTTGTCGTTTATTGTGCCCATCTTTGCATGAAATGTTCCCTTGGTATCTCTAATTTTCTTGAAGAGAGCTCTAGTCTTCCCCCTTCTATTGTTTTCCTCTTTTTAGCAGTGATCCCTGAGGAAGGCTTTCTTATCTCTCCTTGCTATTCTTTGGAACTCTGCATTCAAACGGGTATATCTTTCCTTTTCTTCTTTGCCTTTCACTTCTCCTCTTTTCACAGCTATTTGTAAGGGCTCCTCAGACAACCACTTTGCGTTTTTGCATTTCTTTTCTTGGTGATGGCCTTGATCACTGCCTCCTGTACAATGCCATGAACCTCTGTCCATAGTTCTTCAGGTACTCTGTCTATCAGATCTAATCCCTTGAATCTATTTCTCACTTCCACTATATAGTCATAAAGAATTTGATTTAGGCCATACCTGAATGGTCTAGTGGTTTTCCCTAGTTTCTTCAATTTAATTCTGACTTCGGCAATAAGGAGTTCATGATTTGAGCCACAGTCAGCTCCTGGTCTTGTTTTTGCTGACTGTATAGAGCTTCTCCATCTTTGGCTGCAAAGAATATAATCAGTCTGATTTCAGTGTTGACCATCTGGTGATGTCCATGTGTAGAGTCTTCTCTTGTGTTGTTGGAAGAGGGTGTTGACTATGACCAGTGTGTTCTCTTGGCAAAACTCTGTTAGCCTTTGCCCTGCTTCATTCTATACTCCAAAGTTAAATTTGCTTGTTACTTCAGGTATTTCTTGACTTCCTACTTTTGCATTCCAAGGCAAATCATTCAATATCACAGTAATCCAAGTCTATGCCCCAACCAATAATGCTGAAGAAGCTGAATTTGAACTGTTCTGTGAAGACCTACAAGACCTTCAAGAACTAACACCCAAAACAGATATCCTTTTCATTATAGGGGATTGGAATGCAAAAATAGATAAGACTAACATACAAGAAAATCAATAAATACCATGCACTATAAGGAGCTAGAGTTTGTGATACAGACCCCAAAGACTCCTGGGAGATAAAGATGGAAAAGAGAAGGTGCTCCTGAATACATCATGAATAGCTGGACGAGAGGGAAGGGAACAAGGGATAAAATTTCTTGGAGTAAGTGAGGCTTGAATCCTGAAGCTAAAGAGATTGAAAGTCAAAAAATATATGTACAACCTTAGGTCAAGGGGTCAAGGGGGTGGGGCAAGAAGAGGGCCAAGGGGATGGGGACTTCTACTGGAAGCAGCAGACTCATTTGGAGGAATCTGGACTCATTCTCCCAAGCAACAAAGGCCCCTAAAAGAAGTGATCAATTTCTAGATGCCCTCAGGCTCTCTTGGTCACAAGTTGGACGGCTGGACACAGAAGTGTCCAGCTGGACTCTGGGGTGGGTTCGAGCTCAGAATGGGAATCAGCCTCTGCTTCACAGGATTCATTTCCTTCCAGCTCCCATTAAAAAGAGATTGCAGGAGGAAGGGTGTAGTACTATTGTGAGCTTCATATCCTCCACTCATATCTGGTGAGGCTACATCCACAGGATAAATGGAAAAGGTGGCCTCCAGTTTGCTAGTTTCCATTCTTTCAAACTGTGGTACCAGAGAAGATCTTGAGAGTCTCTTGGACAGCAAGGAGATCAAACCCATCAATCCTAAAGGAAATCAACCCTGAATATTCATTAGAAGAACTGACACTGAAGGTGAAGCTCCAATATTTTGGCTACCTGATGCAAAGAAGTGACTTATTGCAAAAGACCCTAATGCTGGGAAAGATAGAAGGCAGGAGAAGGAGATGACAGGATGAGATGGTTGAATGGAATCACCAACTCAGTGTACATGAGTTTGAACAAACTCCAGGAGATGGTGAACAACATGGAAGCCAGGCGTGCAGCAGTCCATGGGTCTCATAGAGTCAAACACGATGGAATGACTGAACAATAACAACAATTACTCATTGGTTTCCTCAAGATACGTACACTGAGTAGAGACACTGGATGATGTGGTCTTAGAACATTCCATGAGAAAATACAAGGGAAAGTTATAAGAGGGTAATAAAGCCCATCTACTTCTTACTTCTGCAATGGCCTATTTCTGGGATTTTGCAGACTCTGCAGTTGAATAAAAGGCCAACATCTGATGGTCAATATGTTGATGTGTAACAAATACAAGGCAAGTGAGTCTTCTATTCACCAAAGCCACAAATGTACACTAGATCTGGGGATAAAAATGAATCAGATGATAATATCTCCAAGGGCAGAGTCAGATGCCTTTTTTTGTATTCCCATAGTAAAGTGCTATCACATAGCGGGTACTCAAGAAAAATACCTGTAGATTGGCACAAAGCGATTTGAACTCCCTTACCTGATATTAGATGATTATGGAGTATAACACAAGAAGCTGTTAAGTCAAGACTTAACTAAACTCTTTTGGTATGATTCAAAAGAACCCCTTAGAGGCTGTTAGAAAGATAAAAGCAGGCTCTAGGACTTCCCTCAAATGGAGGAGCTCCATTTATTTTCTGTTCTACATGCTGAGCTTCCACACAAGATTTGGTTCTTAAGGTTGAAAACCACTGCTAGAGGTAAACACAGCCCAGATTAAAGATTAAATATATAGAGAAGCACTGAAGAATGTAACTAAAAAGTGATAATATCAAGTTCCAAATGCTGTATTTTAAAAGCTGGAGAAATGTTACCATGCAATATCCAGTGGCAGGATAAGTAGGGATATTGAGTAAAAATGGAGAAACTCAATAAAAAAGGGGGGATTGGGCTGGAAGAAATGGGAAAAGGACATGTCTGCAAGCTCCAGACTCCCCACTTATCTCCAGCAAAACCAGGTCCTCAGGATGAAGGGAAGAGGTTGTCTTAAAGTGATCTTTGGAGTAGCGAGTTTGTAAAAACCATCAGCAAAATGAAAAGACAACCTATTGAATGGGAGAAGATATTTTCAAAAAATATGACTGATAGGGGGTTAATATCCAACACATATAAACAGGTCATAAAACTCAATATGAAAGAAACAAACAACCCAATTGAAAGACGGGCAGAAGAACTGAATAGATAATTTTCTAAAGAGGAAATGAAGATGGCCAGCAGGCACATGAAAATATGCTCAGCATCACTAATCATCAAGAAATGCAAATCAAAACCACAATGAGGTATGTATGATCTTGTACCCATCAGAATGGCTATTCTCAAAAGGAACACAAATAACAAATGTTGGTGAGGATGTGGAGAAAAGGGAACCCTCCTGCACTGTTGGTAGGAATGTAAAGTGATGCAGTCACTGGGGAAAAAAGTATGAAAGTTTCTCAAAAAATAAAAACAGAACTACCATATGATTTAGCAATTCCATTCCTGGGTATATATATGAAAAAACCATGGATTCAAACAGATATGCATACCCCAATGTTCATAGCAGCACTATTTACAATTCTCAAGGTATAGAACCAACCTGAGTATTGGATGAATGAATAAAGATGTGGTGTGTAAATATATGTATATACATATAGAAAAGGAATATTACTCAGGTATACAAAAGACTGAAATTTTGCCATTTGCAGCAACATGGATGGACTTGGAGGGCATTATGCTAAGTGAAATAAGTCAGAAAGAGAAAGCAAAATACTGTATGATGTCAATCATATGTGGAATCTAAAATATACAACAAACTAGTGAACATAACAAAAAAAGCAGTGGACTCTCAGACGTAGAGAACAACTAGTGGTTATTAGTGCATGGGGAGGGGTGGGAGGTACAAACTATTGGGTGTCAGATAGGCTCGCGGACATATACAACCTGGGGAATATAACCAGTATTTTGTAATAACTACAAATGGAAAGCAACACTTAAAATTTATACTTAGAAGTCCAAAAAATCTAAAGGGAAACTCACTTGGGAATAAGGCTGAAGAGAACAAAATATTGAAATTAAACGTATTAAGGTATCAGTAAGTATTTTTCTATCTAATTTTGTTTACCTTCTTAGTTTTCTGATAATGAGGATACATGTGTTCTCATGTGGCACTGTCTTCACACTTCAGAACCAGTCCCTCATCCCCAGTCAAAGCTGGCCTCAACCTAGAAGACCCAAGTCCTTATGTGCAGGTTTTTTATGCCTGCACCTATCTCTGCATCCCCAACTATATGATTTAGCGCTCCCCATAGCGGGATCCCAAGGAAAGTGTGGGTGAGCACTGACATAGGATGTGGTTAAGAACAAAGTACTTGAGCTCTGAGGTAGAAACTAGAGGTTGTATTAAAATTGCCTCTAAGGAATGGATAAACAGCAACGTATAGCCCAGAGGAACTATGTTCTATATTTTGTGATAAGCCATCATGGAAAAGAACATGAAAAAGAATATACGCACATGTATAGCTGAATCAGTCCGCTGTGTAGCAGAAGTGAACACAATCTTGTAACTCAACTCTACTTCAATAAAGCAAAATTTCAAAGTGCTTCTATGAACACACTCACCGGAATTCCATTGATGCCAAGGAAGCCAGGAACACCCATGGGACCCTAAAAAATGGAGTAGCAGTGTAAGAGATGGTCCAACTGGTCTCCATTAGATGAGGTAGGTTTGTTCATATAGTTAATGACCTAAGTTGTTAAGAAGTGTTTTGTACCCTGCCCCCCCACCACACCACACACATCACATCACCTTGCTCTCTACTATACTTCCAAGAGATCACTAGCCTTTACCTAAGGTCTTGGGCAGTTCTTGTCTTAGACCACGTGGTGTCAGACCTAAACATAAGGCTCAGTATTACATGGTGCTTTGACATCTGGGGAGGCTGCATGTGGGCTTGGTAAGTCTTTGCAACCCTAGCCTGCCAGGTTCCTCTGTCTATGGGATTCTCCAGACAAGAACACTGGAGTGGGTTGTCATTTCCTCCTCGAGGGGATCTTCCCGACCCAGGGATCAAACCCATGTCTCTTATGTCTCCTGCACTGGCAGGCAGATTCTTCACCATTAGTGCCACCTGGGAAGCCCTGGGAAAACTGAGAGTCCCTCAAATTGCATTTTGCTTCTGACGGGATCTCTCAGGCAAACAACTCTCCTTATCAATTATACCAGGCACAGTTGCTGCTTGTTCCCGAGTTGTAGGTTTCAGTTCCCTGCTGGCCCAATGAATTATTCAAACAAGCCAGTCATATCCTCCTTCAGGAACCTAGGGACACTCATTCTCTTGACATGGCAGAGTTTGCCTCCCACAGCCCTTTTGGTTTATTATTTTGTTCCAGAACACAAGCACCGTGTGGTCCTGCACAGTGTGTGATGTCCTCTTCCACTGTGCTGTGAGTGGATGTGACTTATAAACCTGTTGTTGATCTCTTCTGTCCTGTGCCAGGTGTCACATGCTTGGCCATCTGCAGAACCCTAGGGTGGGAATCCTACTCTCACCAATGTGGTAAATAGGAGGTGATTAGCTGCAAAGCTCAGACAGCCAGCTGCCATGACATGACCAATCTCCTTCCTTACATCTCTTTCCCTATATTTGTGGCCCAGCTGGTGTCCAAGCATTCTGACCCTTGGTGTCCTATTCCCCTTGTTTGGATTCTTCTGCTGCCCTGTTGATTGGCTTTCTGACCCACCTCCAGCTCAAACCTTCTGGACTTTTCCACCACGGTCATTCCACTTGTCTGGCAAATAGCTGATACCTGGACTTTCTGACTTGCTGGCTATGGGATTCTCCCCAGAAACGGGAGCATATCACCCAGCCTGCCTATTATTAAAGTGTGTAACCTGGCACCAAAGTATGTGCGATTAGTATTCTTTTCATGAATAAACAGAGCTAAGGTTTAGAACCTTTCACCCTCACACCCATGGCCCATGAGTCAAAGGAAATTCAAGCTTTGGTGCTCCTACCTTATCGCCTTTTGGTCCATATGGTCCCAGCAGGCCCAGGGAGCCCCTTTCTCCTTTCAACCCTGATAAACCACTAGGGCCAGGAAGTCCTTGAGGACCTGTTGGACCTTGAATTCCAATTGGTCCTGGTCTCCCCTGAAATGGACAGAAGGAGTACAATTAGTCAACAGAGGAGTTATCATCCCCATTTCCCATTTTCCCATGCACAAAAACACTGTTATCACTTCACTGAATAATTTTGGCTTAGAAACCTATGAAGCATGCCAAAGTTCCAGACACGGATCAGAAAAGGCTATTTTAGGGGTTGCTAAGCTTATTTGGATAGAACATATTTTATAAGCACATTTAATAAGATTCATGTGCACCAAGATCCTTCAGCTTTGTACTTCTTAGGAGATTAGTTATTCAGGCTGGATAATATTGTCCTCTTCCTAGTTAATGCCAGGTCATCCATCAGACTGTCAAAAGAGCAAATGAATAGAACTCTGGAGAGCATCGGGGCATTTTCGAACTCACATCCAAATGGCCAACATGCTTGAGCTGAAGTTCAGAGATGGCTGTGCCCATAGAACACTGTCTTGGGGGGCCACAGTGAAGAGAACCCAGAAACTCCCTGCTGACAACCTGCCAGCTCACTTTTGTCAGACATTCCCAGAACTCCAGGACTGCAAGTGGAAACACACACCCACAGCGAACACACACATTGTTTATCTGCCCCCTCTGTGTCTCTTTTCTTCCTTTACTACCCCTGCTATCTGTACAGTGTTGAATGTGTAAAACTAAAGAAGGCTAAGAATATCCAAAAAGTATCAACTATGATAGCAAGAGGGAGCAGCTTGAGGATTTTGAATGTCCTACTTATAAAGCGTCTCTAACAATTAAGTCTGAGGGTTCAGGCTGACATTTTCAAGCTGATTGAGATGTAGAATTAACTCCAGAGGGTGCAACACAGGTGGGATAGGCTACCATTCAGAACAAATCCCAGTAGGGACTGAATTTTCTTGGCATAAAAATGAAAACCATTAGTAATATGCATTAACTGTCAGAGAAAACAACATCATATCTGGTAGAAAGCCTATTTTCATAAATGCTTCCCATCTCCACCCCTCAGCCCCTTTACTTACTATCTGAAATTTCCTACAGTCCTGTGAAAAACTCTGAGAAAAGTCCATTAAATGTGCTCTTTACTATTCACCTTCAAGGTTTACTTTTGAAAGGGCTGAAAAGAGGACAGAAGCTTTATGCAGTGATTAGAGTCACGTATTAGACACACAAGTGGCCACCAGCTGTGTGCAGACTTTGGACTAAAATTTCCAAAGTCTATCAGGCCAACAAAAACCTGGGACTCTTGTTAAGAAGTAAAAGATGCTTTTCCCCAGGTGATGTAATTCTCTGGGTGTACCACCTACCATGTAATCTTTCCAACACAAACCTACAGAGGATGCTAGGCTGTAGAACACTTAACTTGGGCTTATTTCTGGGAGTTGAACTTTCACTTTGTATGCTCTAACCTTCTGCTGCTGAACTTTTGTCTATGGTGGTTCTCTTATTACTCTTAACATTTTTCACTACACATACACAACTAAAAAGTAATAGAGCACTTTAAAAATAATGCTGGGTTTCTGTTGAGGATTAACAAAGTCTAAAATGTGGGCCTAGCTTTCAAGACTAATGTACACAAAACTATAGCAAACAGTTCAAATCCGGAATGGAACATAAGTGCTGCAAGAACACAAAGGCAGGGTTGACCATGGAGGGTTTGTGGAATGCTTACATTCTGTCCATGATGGGGTGGGGGGCGTGGGGGCAGCCACTGGCCACACTGGAAAGGCTGAGTGGGCCCCAACTGAAGTAGGCCTAGAAAGCAAGGCAGAGAAGTAGAAGACTTGATGTGACAGGAAATAGGGAACCCTTAGAGGTTTGGGGATGGGGTGGGTGGGAGGAAGGCAGTTTCTGTGTTGAAACTCATCAATGAGTATTTAGGAGAACGTGTGTGTGCGTGTGAGAGAGAGAGAGAAAGAGCATGAGGCCAGGGCAGTCTGCCTGAGGCTGGAACAAGGAAGACAGATAAGAACCAGCTGTTGGGGGAAGAAAGGACTGGTTGTTGGGAGGGTGAGGGACAAGACAGGCTTGCCGAGACCATGTTATTACTAGCAAAGGAGATGCATGCAGTCAGGGTACTGAGTGCCTGACCCAAATGTGAGCCCTGCCCAAAGCTTTCACTCATCAAGGGATAGAAGGTGAGAGCCTGATAAACTGTTGAGCTGCTACCAAGAGAGCAGACTGCGGTGTGGCCCAATTCCCATCTTACTCATGGCACTAGAGCCCAAGGGGTGCCTGGTTGTACACACATGGGCTAGCACATGCCAGCCCTGGTCCCTTGCCTTGGTGAGTGCACGCTCAGCGAGAATAAGCAAAGAGACATAGGAGTGAGGCAATTCTCGGGCTGGACTTAACAGGAAATCTGCTTCCATCCAGAAAAGGCTGGGTTCCATGGCCTGCTCCCATTCTCTTGGCTGGGAGGGTGTGTTGAATCTGCTAGTCACATAGCTGACTCCTCCGTTCCAGCCAGAGAGCTTAAAGTGGGGCTCTTAAAGAGCTCATGGATTCTTTGAGTTTGAATTCATTTTCAAAAAGGGCATTTGAAATGGTATGGAAGGTGTATTTTTGAGCTGGTCCTGAGTTTCAAAACCTCTCAGATGGAAGCAGGGCCTGGGGGATGACTTGACACCTCTGAGGTGCTGCTGGCCCAGACTGCCTCTTTAGGGTGGTGCCAGGGCCCCTGGAGCCTGAAGTTCTAGGATATGAGACAAGGAGCCTTACCATCCACTGAGGTCCCTTCTTTCATACAGTGGCACAGAGCACCATGAATAGACAAAGATGGCAAAGAAAAAAAAAATGAAGACATGTCTTTTGTGGGCTGTTTTGTCAGCCATCTGTAGCTATGCTTACCCTGTGAGTATAGCTGTATGATCTTTCCCTTGTCTCCAATGTATAGGCTTTCTGTCACCATGCCCAGTGTACTGCTGATGCTTAATCCTAGATCAATGAATGATGGGTTTTTTTGGTTGGTTTGCCTTACTCCAAAGAAGCTATTGGTGGCACTGTTCACAGTGGCCAGCAGAGGGCAGTGTGAGAACATATGTAGACCTCTCCCACGACGGAGAAAAATCATACCAGTGTCAGAGAAGTCACAGACTATTCAAGCAGGAAGGGCCCTTAGAGACCATTCCATCCAGGGTCTATTTTATACATGGGGGGAAAAGGAGGCCAAGAGAATGGGAAGGACTTGTTTAGGTCGCGTAGCTAGTGAGAAACGGAATGGGACTCAAACTAGACCACCTGCTGCCAGTGTGTGGCTCTCTCCCTGTTTTCCAGCGGCAGATGTCCTGGGGGGGTCGTTGAGGCTGCCCCCCTCACCCCGAGTCCGCCCCTGGGACTATCCCAATCACTAGGCTGCAGTAGCCAGATGCTCACACCTAATTTCTCTCTTCCTAACTGATCATTTCACAGAACCAATCTGAAATACCATCACTGTTTGGATTGCTAGCAGAATTTCAATGGGCTTGGACCAATGCCCTGCCCTGATACATGTCATATATTTTGGCAAATAGACCCAGACAGGGCAGAAGGGACTCCTCCAAGTCTTTCCAACCAGCTCTCTTGCCTCCATCTGCTCTGGATTTTAAATAAGCACATCAGGGTCAAATTCTCAAGAGAGTAGCCTGGGGCTTATGCATAAGGCAAGGAACTGCAGCTCAGGGCTGGTTTCCTCCTGCTGATCACAGTGGGTTGGGATCAGTGGGTAGTTTAATTTCACCTTTGATCAGACCACATCCAAGCCCCAGCCCCAGATAACTGGGGTAGCCAATCCCAAAATGGGTCTGTATATAAAGAGGTACACATATGCAGAAATAGCATCTTGGAACATTAAAGGCACATGCTTCCGACCAGGTAGAACTGTAAAACTAAGAGGAGGGTGACTTATCATTTCAAGGCCCATTTCTGCCTTTTCATCTCTCCCTCAAGGTTCCAGTGTCCTTCTCCCTTAAAATTAAAATTTGTTCCTAAGGAAGAATCTGAAACTGATTTCCACTGAGGCGTAAATGACTGACAACAACTTAGAGCTTTACTTTTCCCTAGGGGTTTTGTATTTTAATGGAGAGCAAAGCGTTAAGCTAGGGGATACAAATTATATTTATGAAGCACAGAAGGGAAAGGGGGTATGCACACACTTTAAGGATCCGGCTATACTGCTCGAAGTGGTGCAGTGCTGTTAGGTGGTAGCATGGTGCTGGCTCTGGTGTCAGACAGACCTGGAGTCAGATCTTACTGCCATTTAATAGCTCTGTGACCCTGGGCAAGTGATTTAACCACTCTGAATCCCTAAGGGCTCCAAGTAGTAATAGCTCTAGTGTTGGGTTATGGGGAGCATGTGAGTCAGTGAATGTAACACATGTGGTAGATAGCATGAGCATACGAACATATCCATTTCCTTTCTTCTTTAAAGCATGTTTATGGCAAAAGAAGAAGTTATAATTGGGTTCTTAAAACTCCTTCTCTTAAGTATAAGTGGGAGATGCCCTGACATTATTTAGAAACTCTCTGTGGGACAGAAATGTGTTCCAGGAATGAACGGACACTCCATATCTAAGAGAGCATTTCCACTCTTAGTACTATTGACCCGGTTCTCTTGGGCACTCAGCGCTTCAGTGTCTGCTCATTCTCCTTGTAGACCTCATCCACTAGCTAATGACTCTCCAACCTGAACCTCCAGACCAGAGTTGTCTTCTCAATGTGCCAGATCCTTATAGCCAATGACTTACCAGACGTGTCCGCCTGGATATTCCAACTCAAATTCAACATGAACCCTTCATCTTTTCCCCCACTTCATTCCCCAAAGCAGCTCCTTCCTCTTAAGTTAATGGAACTAACTCTGTAAATGGCAGTCCATCTATAAAGCTGATAAAATCAGAAACCCAAGGGTCCTCCATGACCTCTCTCATCTTCTACATCCAATTCACCAGCAAGGACTGTCAATTTCACCTCTAAAATATAACTGAAATCTGTTCATTTTTGTCCACTTTGATGGTCTTAGTTCAGGACTTCCTCATCTCTCCACTATAGTGTTGTTACAGCCTCCTGATGGGTCTGCCATCTTCTAATCTAACTTTATTCTCTCCTGACATTCTGCCTCAGGGTCTTTGTACATGTTTGTTCTCCTGGTTAGCTCCTATTTATCATTCAGGCTCCAACCAAGACATTAGCTCTTCCAAGGAACCTACCATGACTACCCTTCCTCTACAGAATGGACTAGGTGGCCTGTTTGTGTCCTTATCCCCCAAAAGATTGACCTCCTTGAAGACAGGGCCTGTGTCTTACTTTCCGTTGAGTCACTTGTGATAACTACAGTTTCTCATATACAGTGGGTGCTCAGTAAGTATTTTCTTAATGGAGAAATGAATGAATGAATACACACACCAAGAAGCCAGTGGTTCAGGTATATCAATATCTTCTTTGGAAGTCTGCATGGCTACACTAGAGTATCATCAAGACCCATCTGATCACAGAACTATAGAAGAAGACTTGCACCAGACTTAGGAAACTATCCAGTTGAGATTGGAGAAGTTGAAGCTCTCAGAAAGGGAAAGGAACCAACTCAAGTTCAGAGTTCACACAGCAAGACCAGAGACAGGGAACCCGGTGAGGAGGTTGTGTTCTCTGGGAGAGAAATAGTGATGACCTGAACTAGAAAGACAGATTTAAGAGATATTGTAGAGCCTAGAAATGATAGGACTTGATGCAAGATTGGAATAGGTGAGTAAGATAGAGATAGGTATGAAGGAGGACTCCAAGTTTTCTTTTTGAACTTTTTATTTTGTACTGGGGTATAGCAGATTAATAGTTGTGATAGTTTCAGGTGGATAGTGAAGGGATTCAGCCATACATATACATGTATGGACTCCCAGTTTTCTTGATTGGGTGACTGAGGGAATCTCTTCACTGACATGAGAAAGCCTAGGAGAGGAAGAATTTTGGATGGAAAATGAGGCATTCACATTTGGGGAGGTGAGGATTAAGATACCTAGGGACTGTCTCGGGAGATGTTCAGAACCTACTTCTGCTTCTAAGCTGGAAGGGCCGAGAGGGTAGGGAGCTCAGCTGACTTTGTCCTGATGTCTCTGGAAGATTCAGTGTCTGGTATACAGTAGACCCTCAAAACATAATTGTGTGGAAAAAGCACAACTGTGGAATGAATGAAAATAAAGAATTAAATGTGCACTTGAGAATCTTTGAGAAGGCCACTTCCAAGTCTTATTAGGAGCAAAACGAGATTAAAAGACTTTGCTGCCAACCTCCAAAATCCCTGGTGGCCTTTGGGAAAAGGGTAGCAGAAATCCCTGACCTCCAGCCTAGGGACCATGTGGCTTGAATTCTGCAACTTTTCCTTATGTTTCAACTGGAATTCCCATCTCAGCTATGAGGCCAGGGAAGAGGGGGTGCAAGAACTTAACAGACTCTGGCCTAAGGAGATGGACTCTCCATCCAAGCCACAAAATATGTGGTAAGAAGGAAACCATCAATGATATCCCCCAAAGGCAGATTACTTAATAACCTTCAGAACATGCTTCCTTTCACCATTCCTTTGGAGCATCACAATACACCTGTGACGGAGGTGGCAGGCACCAAGCTGGAAAAGCAATTAGTCAATGGGGCTTCCTAATTTCACACAGATATGCAATAGCAGAGGGAGTATCAGGGCCTCCCCATCAACTCTATGCTCCTTCTATTGCAACAAACAGAAATAGCCACCCAGAGAGCCCCGACGTCCACTCTTTGAGTAACAGCACTAATGGGGCTTCCCTGGTAGCTCAGCTGGTAAAGAATCTGCCTGCAATGCAGGAGACCCCAGTTCAAATCCTGGGCTGGGAATTTCCTCTGAAGAAGGGATGGGCTACCCACTCCAGTATTCTTGGGCTTCCTTGGTGACTCAGATGGTAAAGAATCCACCTGCAATGAGGGAGACCTGGGTTCAATCCCTGGGTTGGGAAGATCCCCTGAGTGAGGGCATGGCAACCCACACCAGCATTCTTGCTTGCAGAATCCCCATGGACCGAGGTGCCTCATGGGCTACAGTCCATGGGGTCTCAAGAGTTGGAGAGGACTGAGTGAATAAGCACAGCCACACAGCACAGCAGCACTAATGGGTAGTGTAGTCTGCAGAAGTAAATGAGGGAGAAAGAACACAAGTTGGTGAAGAATAAATCTAAAGTATGGCAGATAAAGACATATACAGATATCCATTTGATGACCCAGGAAGCTCTGGTTCAGCTTAATAATATTAGCATCATCTATACTTGCCAGCATAAGCAGTGACCCTTCCCATCTTACACACACACACACACACACACACACACACACAAAAGTGTTTGGTGTCTACCAAAGAATGAACTCCCCAAATTCTCAGTGTTCTGCCTAGCTGGGAAGCAGTATCAGAGTCTCACCCTCAACACCCAGATGAAAACACATTTATTTTCTAGTTCTGAGGCTATAATCAGTGTTTGAAGCAGCCAGCCCAGGCATGAAGACATGCGTCTACATGTTTTGTTTGCAAAGACACACACACCCATCTCATTGGCTGCTGTCAGCATGTTGAAATTTTTGGAAAGACACCTCCCAGAGCACTGAAGTTAACTCTTGCTGGGCAATATTCTGCATCTCTCCCTTCTATCTGTTTATTCATGTTTCTCTTCTAAAAGATAAAAATCTTCTTTTTACCAGGCACATACTAAGTGCCTTCTCATTTAACTTGTCTCCTTTAATCCTCTTAACAGCTCCAACAGGTGGATATTAGATGCCTCTTACAGATGAGGAAACTGAAATTCAGAAAGGGTAAGGAATTTGCTTGAGAGCACCCAGTAAGCAACTAGTGAAACCAATTTTGGTGATATCAAATCCTCTGCTACTTCTACCTAGCTATTGCCTCTCTGCATATAATAAAGCTCTAAAAGTAGAAACACAAACCCACTTGAAGAGAGGCAGTGAGAGCTACTCTGGGCAGAAAACATTTCTATTTTCATTGATACTGGGACAAGTTATCTCAATTTGCCCAGTCTTTTCACTGGAACAGGTACTATTTAATAGAAACTCAACAGAATTAATAAATTAGGTGAAAAAAATGTACTTTAAGGAACAGTACACCTTACACCTTAAAAAGATGGAAGATTACTTCTTGTTTCACAATTGAAGTGGACTTGTTGATTGGTCTGTTGGCAATGGAGATTTTTTTAGGTTCTTGTAGACAAATTCTGATGTGCTATGAGTCCCTAATGCTAGTTTATTCCATTAGGTGTGGACAGGGAAATACACGCAGAGTATACTGATTTAATCACTGTGGTGAGCAGAAATTGGTGATTTTGCTTTAAACATGTTGTATTTTTCCTTGCCCTTGTGGAATGCTAATAATTGTTAAAATAGGATGAAGCAGAGATGTCTGCTAGATAGAGGCAAATAAGAAGATGAAAAATTTTCAGATCTCTCCTTTCTCTATAACATATTCCTAAAACCACATCAGAAACCAGAGAATGCTTTTCTTTTGTGATAATAATATAATTGGGATGGTCAAGAACCCCCAAATCCAATCGAAATATGACCAATAGTTGGCCACAAAAATTAAAAAAAAACAACCAAACACCTCTGTAACCATTGAAAATGGTTGAATGAGCCCCCATAACCCTTCAAATATACATGCAGATTATACCAAGAGCCCCACCATATGATAAAGTATGTGCTGAGTTCCCAGACTGAATGAGAAAATAGATACAGCTCTATCTGCTTAGGATGAATTTAACCTAAAACTAGTTCATGCATTGGAAAAATCTGAAATACTTAATTAACCATAATTTAGTTTTCCTTCTTAGAAATTGAAGGGCAACTTATGTATGATTTGATGGCACAGATCTCTTAAGAAAGTCTTCTAGTAAACAGAAAATTCACCTGCTTAAAGTAGAATCATTAGATTAAGGTTTTATTCCCTGCTCTCACTTTCTAACTGTATGACCTTGAGGAAGTTAATTCATTTCTCAGCCTTAGTTTTCTCATCAGCAAAATGGGCCTATTATTTGCCCTACCTATTTCTTGAATTGCTTTGAGCATCAGTTGAGACAATGTATGTGAAAATTGGCTGAGGGTTCATTCCATTGACTAAGCTTGTTTGGGGGGAAAAATCCCTAGTAACTAGACTCCCAATTTTCAAAAATCCCTGTTTGCTGGGCTTATAGGGCAGTAAACTCTTAAAGAAATAAAAGCTCACAAGGAGGAGATTTCAGTAGGAAAAAAAATGGAATGAAACAAGGAGCAGAATGGAAAGCTGTGAAAGGTAGGAGCAAATTGACTGTCCAGCATAGGGCTGTCATTATAGTGTAGAAAGGATGTGAACTTACCCTATTATCCTATTATTGTAGTTGAAAAATATGTGGTTTATTTTAAAAGACATGGTTTAATTACAACCTGGAGCTAATCTTTTTCTTTTCCTAGCAAAACATAGCTATGGTTTTATAATTAAAAAATCTAAGTGAAACAGGCCTTGCCATAAATTCACTTTATAGCAATTTTTTGGTAGTGTATCTAGTCCATTAGAAAAGGGATGCTTGTGGCATTTTTCTCTGACATAGTAAATTATCCATCATTGATATACTGTACAATCTTTGGTCCAATACTGGGCTGGTATGAGTGGATTGCTTCTGGATCAATGTTGGCTTCCCTAAGCCTATAGTGAGAAGTCATCAAGTTTTGGGAGCAAAAGGTAACAGGGAGGAACCAATGAAAGCTCCTTTAACAGAAGGAGAAAATGGTGAATAGGATCAAAGGAATCTCCTGCTAAGACCCCCTTGCCAAAGAACTCAGGAAGCTCAGAAAGGGGAGGAGAGGGCAGGGGAGGGAGAGGAACAGCTTACTCACATAGTCTCCATGCTGCCTTCCTGCAAGCCCACACCCCTGCATTCATTTAGAACCAGAGGAGCATTCATTTCTACACACATGCGGATAAAAAGGTGTTCCAACCCCAGTACATGTGCCCACAGGCACAGGAGTCTGCTCAAATTGTAGGACTTGCTGATACTCTGGCATAGCCTACCCCACACCTCTCAGTCAGCCATGGATTTGAATTCAAGAAGATGCAATGTCTTATAGCTCCCTCTGCCAGCTGTATGCAATAGTTCTTGTGGACAAGCCCAGACATGCACAGGACAAAAGAGGGTCTAGAGGGAGAGGGCTGCACATTTCTGATCTCTTTTCCTTTTATGTAATGGACAATGGGAAGGTGAGATGAAATCAATCTCTGTGTGCAATAAGAAAGATGGGCTGATGGATAGAGGATGGTGTGGTGTAAGTGACAAATAGAAGCTCTAGTGTGTACCTGTGAGCTAAGTCGCTTCAGTCATGTCTGACTATTTGTGACCCTATGGATTGCAGCCTGCCAGGCTCCTCTGTCCATGGGATTTTGCAGGCTAGAATACTGGAGTCGGTAGTCATTTCCTTCTCCAGGATCCCCACCCAAGGTTTGAACCTGCATCTCCAGGATTGCAGATGATTCTTTACCACTGAGCCACCTGAGAAACCTTAGTCCCAGTCTGGTGCTCTTTCTGCTACTTTATCTCTCTCTCTTTTTTAAGAGACTGGTCAATTCTGGGTCTAAAATTTCCACAAAAATGTAACTCCACACAAAACCCTGGATCTTGAGCTTATTGAATCCTTTAGACTTTCCCTTCATCCTTCTTGCTGCCCAGTGGCACCCTTATTAACCAATTAAGTAGATGCACAAAGGACAGAGAACTCAACCTCCTTGGTTGCCTCATAATGCATCAGTTGAGAAAACATTTGTGGAGTGCCTACTGTGGGCCACCCATGGTGCCACGTGTTGGGAACACATGAGATGAAAACATGATCTTTGCCCTTGAGGAGCTCTCAGTCCAGGTCAGAAAGACTAGTTATATACACACAGGAATATACTACAAGGCAGAGGAAGGCGGAAGGGATATGATTCAGAACCCAAGGACCGTCAATAGTTTTGTCTTGAAGGTAGAGGAGCATCTTTTATCCCTTCAGACTACAGAGTGGAGGAGGATATGTAAAGAAAAGGAACCAGGATGAGTCTGGGGAAGTAAGAGGGAAGTGGAGAAAGTCCATTTTGACTTGACCTCAATGTTCCCAATAGATGTAGTAAGTGAGGTTGCAGATAGAGAGTGAAGGGGTTTGAGGTTGAGGGCGACTGGAAAGGTTGGGGAGGAGATGCTGCGGAGGGCATGGCAGGAAGTCAACTGTTAGAAAAGTGTGAAGGGCTGCCAAGCAGTTCTGAGGGCTCCACCAACACAAGAGAAAGTACTGTTGGGAAGCTTCCTCAAACAATACTTGGCACCCCAAGAGTGGGATCAGGCAAAGCAGGTGGTGGGGTTTTCCAGGGTTGGACGCAGGCACTTACATCAGAATTTCTGGGAGAGAGGTGCAGGGCTGGGTCCAAAAGGAGGATGTAAAAGCACTGTTGATCTTGGGGTCCAGGAAGGAGAGTGAGCTGGAGAGGAGCTAGCCATTTCTGAGAAACAAATGATTTCCTAGACAATTTGGACTTTCCTTAAAGTGAGAGGTCCAAACTAGCTATAGATATGAGTTTTGCACAGCATGGAATGCTTAAGTCAAGGCTATCAAGACAAATCTGGAGTCAGGAGGAGCAACCTGGGGATTGAAATGTAGAAAAAATCCTCCAAACCACTAGCAATGTCATGACACATTTACATGACTTTGTAGCATAGCATCCAAGTCAAACAGAGATGGACTAGGCTGATGCAGAGATAATGGTGCCCACTCCCAGGGCAGTTACTGGCATGGTTATGGGGGCAATCAGGTAACTCCCCTGTTTGTAGTTCCATGAGGACATATTTTGTTCCAGTTCTTGGTTCTCTATACCTTCCCACTGCCACAATGTCATTTATGTTTTTGTTATATTTCACTCTGCCAACCCTGACTACTCATTGGAAGGACTGATGCTGAAGCTGAAGCTCCAATACTTTGGCCACCTTATGCAAAGTACCAACTCATAGGAAAAGTCCCTGATGCTGGAAAAACTGAGGGCAGAAGGAGAAGGGGGCAGCAGGGATGAGATGGTTGGATGGCATCATGGACTCAATGGACATGAGTTTGAGCAAACTCTGGGAGATAGTGAAAGAGAGGGAAGACTGGCATGCATCAGTCCCTGGGGTCTCAAAGAGTCAGACACAACTTAGCAACTGAACAACAACAATACTCAGCCCAACGATTCCCTTAGAGGTAGGAGCAATGAATACACTTGAAACAGCTTAAAAACAGTGATCTGGTTCCCAGAGAAAGCACAGCTAGGGATAAATTAGGAGATGACTTTGAGAGGAGTCCAGGTAGGAAATGAGGGCGGGAGGGAATGGCAGCTATATAAGAAATCAAAAGGAGGCAAACCTTAGGTCCTGGGTGGGGGGGGGGGGCAAAAGATATGAAAAGGGAGCTGGCCTGTCCAGGGGCCTGGCCTGGGGAGGTTATCTGGGCAAGAGGCACTGTGGCCCCCCTTACCTCTCCATCCGTCACTACTGTTTTCATTCTCTGGTTTTATGAGGCTTTTAAAAGCTTCTAGATCTGGTACTGGCAATCTTTTGAAGAAAGTGAACAGAGAATTCTGCAGCAATCAAGTCCCTAGTGAAGCCTGTCGCCAAGAGTACCAACAATTGTCTCCTAAAGCTGAGTGGTAAACAAACTTTCAAGTGCTTTCCCCTTCAAGGCTTTGAGTGCTGCAGGTCTTTGGCCAAAGAACCTAGCAGCTAATCACTTCTCTTGACTTGCTGACTGACATAGAGAGGTTTCTGTGTTAGTCTAGTTTCAACTAGTCTCTGGAACCCAGGAGAAGGGGAAAAATGAGGAGGTGTCAAAGGGGGATGGAAGAAAGCTCTAGTAAGTCTGCCTGGGAGAGGGAAGCTCTCCCCATGGCAGGGGAGGCTGCTCCAGGGCTCAGAGTGGGTGCTCAGTCATGTCTGACTCAGACCCCATGGGTCAGGGTCCACGGCCAGGCTCCTCTGTCCAATGGATTCTCTAGCCTAGAATACTTGAATGGGTTACCATTTCCTCCTCCAGGAGATCTTCCCAATCCAGGGATTGAACCCATGTGTCCTATGTCTCCTGCATTGGCAGGTGGGTTCTTTACCACTGAGTCACCAGGGAAGTCCTCCAGGGCTCAGAGGAATTCTTTTGTTCTTTGAAACACTCCTCCTGTAGCTACCCTCTCTTTCCCTTCTAGCTTCTAGCTGCTTTCCTTTGGTTTCTTCAAAACGTGCTCTGATCTGCCTGATGCTGAAAAAATAAACAAAAATCCTTCCTCTGCTGCTCTCACCACTTCATCTCTCCACCACCCTTCCAGAACAAACTTCTTAATAGACATCACTCATTACCTCCACTTTCTGTCCTACCACTTGCTTCACCCCCTGGCCATCTGGGCTGGCTATCTCTCTCTCTCTCTTTTTTTTTTTTTAAATTTGTTTATTTATTTGGCTCTGCCGGGTATTAGTTGCCACACACAGGATCTTTAGTTGAGGCCTCTGAACTCTTAGTTGCAGCATGTGGGATCCAGTTTCCTGACCAGGGATTTAACCCAGGGTCCCCATATTGGGAACATGGAGTTTTAGCCACTGGCCTACCAGGGAAGTCCCCCAAGTCTTCTGTCTTGAAAGTCCTCTCTGGAAAGTAGCCAGTGACCCCTGTTAAATTCTAATCCCATAGACCTCCTCGGCAGCTCTTGTCATTGCTAAACACACTTTCACCTTCTGAAATCTTCTCCTCGGCTTTCATTGCTCTGTACTCTGGTGAGTCTTTTATCATCTCATCATCTTCTTCATTGGCCCCTTCCATTCTTCCCAAAGGCTCTTGCCTGTCCCTTGTTGATTTCATTCACCACCTACAGCTCCTAACACCTCCTCTATAAAGATGAGGCATCACTCTAATTTATTTCTCAGGTCCTGTCAATTTCCCAAGTCATGTCCACAGCACTATTATTGGTCCCCTTAGGGACCAATAACCAAAGCTTATCTCAGTCCCTCGTTAGCTCTCCCCTGGATAATGGCAACAGCCTCTAGAGTTCAGAGTCCAGTCAGAGGTTGCTTCAATCTCTCTGGACAGTAATCTTCCTAAATCTGATTCTATTGCTTCTCTGCTCAAAGCTGTAAATCACTCCCCATTACTTTCACAATGAAGCCCTTACTTCTTAACCAGGCATTGACAGCCCTTTACCTTTTAGCTCCCACCTGTTTTTGCAGGCTTGTTTTCCCACTAAACACCCTTACCTGCCCTAGACTCTAAGCTCATGCTTAAATCCATCCTGTGCCATATCTCCACTAGGCTTCCAACCACATGGTTTCCTCGCCAAAAATACTGTTTTCCTCCAGAACTCACTACTAAGGTTGTATACAGCCTTCAAAACTCAACTCATATCTGACCTCTTCCAAAAAGACTTCTCATGTTTCTCTTGATTGAGTTCATGTCTTCCTTTTTTAAAAAAAACATGTATAAGTTTTGTTTTAGAATTTAGCTATAGATAGTTGAATTAATCATACCCCTCAGTTCATGGCAAAAATGACATCATTAGCCCATATAAGGCCCTTTTATTTTTCAAATTTCCTTCCTTCAAATCTCCATTCTCATTCTTGTCTCTTCACAAGAACCCCTTCTAAGGTATTTGATGTCTGTCCAGGATATCTATTTCAAGGAAATGGAAATCCACTACAGTATTCTTACCTGGAGAATCCTACAGACAGAGGAGCCTGGAGGGCTACAGTCCATGGCACAGATTTGGACATGACTGAGCAACTAAGCAACAACAATCAGGCTATCTATCACTGTCTATACCTATAGCTCATCACTGACTCAATGGACATTAATTTGAGCAAACTCCAGGAGATAGTGGAGGACAGAGGAGCCTGGTGGGCTATAGTGCATGGAGTTGTAAAGAGTCAGTCACGATTTAACAACTGAACAACAATACCTATACCTATGTGTATATCTATATCTATATTAACATCTATGTCTATCTTGCATTGTTGGTGTGTGGATATTTAAATATTGGGTTATAGATTTCCATTTCTCATTTTTTTATGAGAATGTTTTCAAGATCTATAACAGAAACTGCACAACTGCTTTACAGTTCCTAAACCTTGTTAGTATGCATAGAATGCATTCACCTTGCTTTAAAAAATTTTTGTTTTATACTGGACTATAGTTAATTTTGCCTGGGTTTATAGGTATATTCCCTCACTGATGGACAACCTTGTTGCTGTTGTTCCGTCACTAAGTCGTGTTCATCTCTTAGTAACCCCATGGACTGCAGCACACTAGGCTTCCCTGTCCTTCACTGTCTCTCTGAGTTTGCTCAAACCCATGTCCATCGAGTCGGTTATGCCATATAACCATCTCATTCTCTGTCACCCCCTTCTCCTCTTGCCCTCAATCTTTCCCAGCATCAGGGTCTTTTCCAATGAGTTGCCTCTTTGCAGAAGGTGGCCAAAGTATTAGAGCTTCAGTATGAGCCCTTCCAATGACTACTGAGTGTTGATTTCCTTTAGGATTGACTGATTTGATCTTCTTGCTGTCCAAGGAACTCTCAAGAGTCTTCTCTAGCCCCACAGTTTGAAAGCACAAATTGCCTCCAATCTCTTACACAATTGATCTTGTGAAAAACAAATGATTCTATGATAATTATCTTCATAAGGGTTTCATTTTAGAACTATGGAGAGGTTCCCCAGGATATATACTCAGGGGTGAGGTTGCTGGGTTGTAGGAATATATATGTAGTTACTATCAGAAGATGTCATGACATTGCTCTTCAAAAAATGATTCCAGTTTACACTCCCACCAGCAATACACAGGAATTCGTCTTTTCCCCCACATGCTCACAAACACTTGGTGTTATCTGATTTTTTAATTTCTGTCAGTTGGATGAGTATATTTTGACCTCTGTTATTTTAATTTGAATTTCTCTGAATATTAGTGAGATCAATCATCTCTTTATATGCCTAGTAGCCACTCTAGTTTTCCCTTCTGTGAGCTGTCCATTCTGTGAATATACTTCGTGCATTTTATCTATTGTGTTTTTCACCATTTTCCTGTTAACTTAGACAGTCCACTGGACATTCTAGATATCAATGCTTTGCCAGTTTTAGACATTGCAAATATCTTCAAGTCTATCCTCTGTCTGTTGACTTTGTCTATGGTATCATTTCATTGGAATTGATAGTCTTGGATTTGATGTAGTAGAAGCCATGACTTTTTCACCTTATGTTTTGGACTTTGTGGTCTTATTTATGAAGTCCTACATTATTTCAAACTATAAAGAAATTCTATGTTTATAGTTTTACCTTTCACATTTAGGCTTTGAATCTACCTGGAAGTCACCTTGGTCAGTGATATACAGTAGTGATACAATTTGATTTTTCTCCCTATAGAAAAGTGCTCCTCCATCTTTCCTATGTCATGGCATAGAGAGAATATACTAGTACATGCTCAGCATAATGTGGTAAACAGATGGAGCTGCTCATAGCCAGAGGTGGAGGCCATTAGACCCCTGGCCCCTTTAGCTCTACACCCCTACAATCCATTTTGTAGCTTTTCCAGAATGACACATGATTGGGAAATTTTGCCACATGGTGACCCACTCCTTCCAATACCAAACAGTCCATTCTTTCCTTGCCATGAAATTGCATTGAACTTATTATCATCTCTTTCTGTCCTCTGTGTTCTAGTCTTGTGCTTTATTTGCCTTCTACTATATCAGTCCTATAGTTAATGATGATGATGCTAAGTCACTACAGTCGTGTCCGATGCTGCAACCCCATAGATGGCAGCCCACCAGGCTCCGCTGTCCCTGGGATTCTCCAGGCAAGAACACTGGAGTGGGTTGCCATTTCCTTCTCCAGTGCATGAAAGTGAAAGGTGAAAGTGAAGTCGCTCAGTCATGTCCGACTCTTCGTGATCCCGTGGACTACCACCTACCAGGCTCCTCCATCCATGTGATTTTCCAGGCAAGAGTACTGGAGTGGGGTGCCATTGCTTTCTCTGGATGGTGATGATGATGATGATGTCTTTGAACCATGTCTCAAAGTGTAGAAGGGCAAGTCTCTTATCTATTCTTTTTCAGAATTGACTTAGATGTTCATAGACATTTATTTTTCTATATAAGGTTTTTCAAGTTCCCTAAGATAGCCTGCTGGTATTTTGATGCCAGCAGGATATGGCATTGAATTGACAAATTCAGGGAAAATTGACATCTTTACAATGATAAGTCATCCATCTGCCAACATGGTATATACCACCATTTATTCATATCATTATGTCTAATAATGGAATTTTAAAATATTTTTATCTGAAAATGTTTAATATACTTTCATTAGGTAAATTACTAACAAAAATCTGTTACAGGTTTTCTTTTTTGTTGTTGTTACTGTGAATGGCAATTTTCCATAGAGAAATTTGCACCTCTATTGTATATTTGGAGTGTGAATTGAACAATTAATAGAATTCTGTGTATGAGGGTCTGTTTCCCTAACCAGGTTTGGAGCATCTAAAGATGGGCCTATGCTTCAACTCTCTTTCCACTACTGTACATTGCCATAGAAGTTGCTCACTTAACATTGGTTGAACTGAATTGAGGGGTCTGTGAAGTGCTTTAGAGTGTTTTGAAAATTACTATCCACATAATTTTCTGGCAAAAATGCCATGTGATTCTCATTTAAAAATAAACAGGCATGTTATTTCAAGTTACCTATTGGAGGAAACAAACGGAAGGAGGAAAAAGGAATTACTAACCATTGCACAGTTTTGGCTTTTGAACCATGTTAATGTTTTGCATATGGGCTTCCAGATGGCACAGTGGTAAAGAATCCACCTGCCAATGCAGGAGATGCAAGAGACCCAGGTTTGACCCCTGGGAGGGGAAGATCCCCTGGAGGAGGAAATAGCAACCCACTCCAGTATTCTTGTCTGGGAAATCCCATGGACAGAGAAGACTGGTGGGCTACAGTCCAAGGGGTTGCAAAGAGTCAGACAGGACTGAGCAATTGAGCACACACAAATTATATTAAATTATGAAAGATGGAGGGGGAAGATCTCTGAAATTGAATAAAATCAAAAACAAATAAGCAATTGTGTGGGTAATAACTGGGAGGGATATATGGGAGACTTCTGGGGTGATGATGTTTTATATCTTGATCTGATTGTCAACGTGGGTATGTTAACTCTGTAAAAATTCTTTGTGCTGTGTGCTTATGATTTGATTACACTGTAAACTACATGTAATTTAAAAGTTCATTGTAGTATATATAATTTAAAAGCTGTAAAAATAAAAATGAGACATGATAGGAAATTCACATGTAATATAAATGTATATAAAACACAATATAGTATTTGCACATAAATAAAAACAGCCAGAATTCATTATATGTCAGGCCTGTGCTAAGTACTTCATACGGATGGTCTCATTTAATGCTCAGAAAAGTCTTAAGAAGGAGATCCTATTATCATCCACACTTTGTATATAAGGAATATGAGGCAAAGAGAGGTTAAATAACTAGTCACAATCATATAGTTGGAAAGTGGGAGAAGCTCTATTCAAATTCAAGCTTCTACCTTCTTAACAATTAATACTATGTTGAACTCATATTCAGTAAACAGTACTATTAAGAGCCCTGTGAGATACCTAGATGTAATGGATTAACTTTTTACAGCTTAAAGTCCTGAAGGAAAACACCTCCTGACCAAGTCATTTGCAGAGGGTGGTATCATGGTGAGGGGTGCCATTATTTCTAAGGGGCTTCACCTGAAAGCTCTAGAGAAAAGGGTTCTAGCTCTTGTTGTCTTCTGTCATATTGTCCTACTGGTATTTCCTAAATCTTTTTCCAAAATGATGAGTTAGACTAGAATCAACGTTTCATTTTTAATAACCATTTTTGGGGGGATATCTTAGTTTTAAAGAGAAGTTGCCAGGAGAGCAGAGAGTTCTCATATACTCCATACCCCCAACACCTGATGTGCCCTAACATTCAGCTCTTACATAACTATTGTACACTTATCAAAACCAAGAAATTAACATTGGTATGGGTCATATGCATCTCCATACGTACTGCAGATTTCATCAGTTTTTATCCTAGGCCCTTCTTCTGTTCTAGGATCCAAACCAAGATGCATCACTGCATTTAGTAAAATGCATTATCTTTTTTAAATTGTGGTAAAATGCATGACATCTCAACCAATTTTGTGTTCAGTCTTGTGGCATTAAGTACATTCATACTGCTGTGCCAACATCACAACCATCCATTTCTAGAACTTTTTCATCTTCCCCCACTGAAACCAGTAAAAGGAAGTTTTTACAACAACAAAGAAAACCTATAGCTCAGAGTAGCTGGCACCAAACAAGAACACTTACACCATGCAATTAACAAATAGGTTGTAACAAGACCAGGCAAAGTGGTTGATTTATACGGAAACCATGGAAATAGCTAAGTATGAGCAATATGTATAGGGAACATCTAGATTGGGCTAGTGGTAAGCCCTCTTAATAAACAAAAACTTGGGTGATAATAAGCTAAGGAAGCCATTTGGATGAAATACATAGCCTGAAAATAAAGAGGCTGCAAAGGATTTTGAGAAAAGATAATTCTGTGAAACTGATTCACAAGCAAAAACATCACCAGGAAGAAAAAGAGGACCACACACCACACCCTCCCCTGTTTTCAGAAGAGAACCTAAAAACCAGTCACTTCACTCACATCATTGGCAGTTACCCAACAACACACATGGCACCTGAGTGGTCAGACCCCTGGCAAACAACCCTGGCAGAGCAATTGTCAGAAGACTGCCCAGTCAAGCACCTGGTATTGGGGATGATCCTATAGTTCATATAGGGCTCACATAGTTATTGTTGCAATAATCTGACTACATAAGGAAGGAGGAAGATTCTCTAGAGTAAAAAATCTTTAGACACCCTCAGTCAGAGCTTCTCAAAATGTACCATGCATATTGATTACCTGGGCATCCTGTTAAAATTCAGGTTCTAGTTCTGGAGGTCAGGGGTGAGACCCAAGATGCTTGTTTTCTAACGAAATCCCAGGTAATGCTGAGGTTGCTAATCTGTGGGCTGCAGTTTGAGTATCAAGGCTCTACATTAGTAGTCCTCAGCTTGGCTGCATCCTGGAATCACCTGGAGAGCTTTACCAACTACTGATTCTGGGTCTCATTCCCAGAGAGTCTGATCTAGTTAATTGGTTTAGGGTTTCCAGTGGACTGAATTGAATTCTCCTCAAATATTCTTTGGAAGGACTGATGCTGAAATTGAAGCTGCAATACTTTGGCCACCTGATGTGAAAGAGCTGACTCACTGGAAAAGACCCTGATGCTGGGAAAGATTGAGGGCAAGAGGAGAAGGGGGGGATGGCAGATGAGATGGTTGGATGGCATCATCGACTCAATGGACATGAGTTTAAGCAAACTCAAGGAGATAGTGAAGGACAGGGAATCCTGGCATGGTGCAGCCCATGTGGTTGCAAAGAGTCAGACATGACTGAGTGACTGAACAAAACTTTACAATGTAATGAAGCTTACTGCCACCATGACCAAATTGAAGAAAGAGTCTTGAGGAGGTGATTAAGGTTAAACGAGGCCATAAGGGTAGAGCCCTGATCAGAAAGAACTGGTGCCCTTATCAGAAGAGGAGACACCAGCGTTCTCTTTCCACCACGTGAGACACACCGAGAAGGTGGCCATCTACAAGCCAGGGTGAGAGCTCTCGCCAAAATTCGACCATGACCTTGGACTTCCAGCCTCTAGAACTGTAATCAAATAAATTTTTGTTGTCAAAACCACCCAGTATATTTTGCTATGATAGCCTATGCTAGGCAGGGTGTGGCTTGGGCACTGGGAGTTTAAAAATCTCTCCATGTGATTCTAATGTGCAGCCCAAGCTGGGAGCCTCTGCTTTACATAGTTAAAGTGAATGCAGCATCAAAGTTGCATCACCCTTGTACCAGTGTGAACACAAAAGCTACCTCATGTGTTTGGAGAAATATTAACCTGCATCACTGCTTCACTGCAGGATAGACAGGAGTCTCCTTCCTGCTCAAACAACTTAGTCCTATCCATGAAAGACTTGGAAGTCCTCCCCCAAAGTTGGGGCAGCTTATGCAACATTTAATGAAATGACAGCTGTTGTATTTTCTCTTTTGGTTATCTTCAGGAAAGCTGTGGACAAGATTATGATCTGTATTTTCTGTTTGTGGACTTAACTAAGACATACGATCCCCTTGACTGAGTGGGCATAGGGAAAGCCCTGTGAAGAATGGGCTCTTCAGATGTGTTCATCAACATTTTTTTGCTTCCTTCATGGGAAGATGAAAGACGAGCTATCAAACTCTCTTCTCTGATTACACAAACAAGGCTCCGTTGCTGCAATGTGTTATGCAGTGTTCGCTTTTAAGCAACCATCTCAGAGTTATCAACATTGAATTTGGTCAGCAAATATTTAATTCAAAACAATTTTACAGCAAAATTAAAGGGTTGAGAGGCTCAAAATCTCTTGGTGATCATCTCTCTGTGCATCATTGGCCACTGATCATAAAAACATGCAACTGGGGACTTCCCTCATGGCCCAGTGGCTAAGACTCCTCCCTTCCAATGCAGGGGGCTCAGGTTCGATCCTTGATCCAGGAACTAGATCCCATATACCACAACTAAGACCCAGTGCAGCCAAATAAGTAAATACATAAAAATAAATATTAAAAAGTACATGCTATGGTGAGTTCAGTTCCTTGGGCTCTGCTTCTCTTTGAGCCTCCCAATAATGCCACAATTCCCAATCGCCAGGCTCAGGGCACCTGGAAACACACACCTAAGTGCTTGATCTACTGAATGGCACAGCTGTTGACCAACTCATCTACAGGGCAATCCCTAAATGTGTAACTTGCGCTGGATTGTTCTGAGGATTTAATGAGAATCTTCAGTAGGGAAGTGCTTTGAAGAAGGATTCAGTACTAGGTGGCTATGATCAGACCATGGTGATTAGTTCACATAAATGTGTTTGCTGAAGGGATGAGTAAACGGCAGGCTGGTTCAACTCCACTAACCAACACTCCTTTCAAACACACAGATCATCAAGAAATAATAATGAAATTTCGTAACGGCTTCCCTGGGTTCACTCTTTTGCTTGTTCACTCCAAGCACCCATCCAAAACAGAGCCAGCTCAGATGGCCATGGAGTTGGGTTTTGACCAACAGCAAAGAGACATCTGTTTTCTATTTAGACATCATTTTGGGTGTCCCATTGGGCACATTAGAAGAATTAAAGAAAAAGACATTCCTGGTGACCATCACATGCTGCAAAATATAAGACCCTCACAAAATTTCTCTCAACCTACTTGGGAAGTAGGGTTTTCCTCTTTAAATGATCAGAGAGAGAAGCTTGCAGGGGGTAAAATCATTTCATCAGGTACATGTGACAAGACAATAAAGAAGTTCACAAACTCTCCCAACTAGCTTAAAAGATTATTTTCAGGGTGTGCCCACATGTGTACATGTGTGTGTGTGTGTGTGTGTGTGCCTGTGTGCACACATGAACAGGTCAGTCCAATAACACTCCAAAAGTCTCGGTCCAAGAAACCTTTGCCAGTCTGCATTTTGCTCTTCCTTACCTCCAGACTCTTTCAACAGAAGGCTCCCTGCTGTGAGATGTTTCCTTGCCATTAATTAGCTTAATGAAATGGTGTACTGAGCAAAGGGAACATCCTGTTATTGTAAGCATTCACAGGAGACCCACAGAAGGAACTCCAGGCCCAGTGGATGAGAATGAAAAGCTGTAAATGCCAGAACCTTCTCCCACCCAGCCCCGAAAAGCTGTGGCTTACTGGCCATTGTCTTCTGCATTTAGCAAAGCAAAACGCTCCAGACTGCTGAGCTCAGGGTGAAAGTGACCATCTGCCCTAGTCAAACAGAGAGGACAGAGAGAGGGCTGTCTGTTAAATTAGCTTTTGTGGTCATCTGCACATGAGCCATCTCAAAAGAGAGCACCGGATACATATGTCAATATGTAGAAGGTACTTGTGAGCAAGCCTTGCACCCAAATGGTCAGACCACTCAAGATGGCTGTTCTCTTGCTCTCTGTACATCTCCTGCTTGACCAGTTCCTGCCTCACCCACACCCTACTCACAGGAACATGCTTGCCCCCTGTCCAACTAGTGATTGTTCTAATTCTTAGGCTCAAAAGGCTCCACCTGCTATTTTATTAAAGGGAAACATAAAAACCTTGTGATGGCTGTTAACCTGGGGCTGTGCCCAGGCTGCTGATTTCCCTGGTAACTGATGAGCCAACCTGATAAACATGCACGCATGCTCAGTTGTGTCTGACTCTGTAGCCCGCCAGGCTCCTCTGTCCATGGGATTGTCCAGGCAAGAATACTGGAGTGAGTTGCCATTTCCTACTCCAGGGGATCTTCCTGACCCAGGGATCATACACATGTCTCTTGTGTCTCCTGCATTGGCAGGCAGATTCTTTACCACTGCACCATCTGGGAAGCCAATCTGACATAACTCCCCCTATAAATGGTAGCTGATTTCTCCCCCAGGAGCGAAGACGGTTGCCATGTCTTGCTTGCCATCCACAGTGGGTGTTTCACTCCTGGCCCTTTTGCTGAGGTCCCTTACCCAACAAACCATTGATATCTCTGTTGCTGTCTCCAGGCTCTTTCTTTGGTCTTGAGGCTGTATAACTATAAGGCTTACAGGCCTGTGGGGCGCAGCCCAACACACTCTGTCCTCAAAAGGCAAAGATTTTAGCATAGGGTACCTCGACTCCTGTCACCGGGACCCAGCACTGGTCCCAGTGACCTGAAGAGGGAATTCAAACTCCACAGACTAGTAAAGTTCTGGGCTGCAACTCAAATGTATTCTACATTTCTCAGCAAGCAAAGGGCTGGCTGATTATGTTAGAACTGAGAGGTCAGTGTAATCTTTCAACAGAGACTCAAACCAACATTTTAATAGACTGCATAGAATCAGCCAAGAGGGAGATAAACATGTCAAACCCAAGCTGCTGCTATCACTATTCATTGCTCCTGTTTCCATGGTGCTGATCACTTTGGTGCTTCTGAGCAACACGGGGAAAGAACTTTCCTTCATTTGCTATCTCAAAAGAGGTCTGGGACTGCTAACTGTTTCATCTCCATTTTCATTTCTTTCATGTATGATTGAGTCAGATAGAACTGGGCTGGAATTTCAGCTGTGTCACTTCCTAGCACCTATTATTTGTGTGATCCTGGGCAGATAACCTCCCAGTGTCTGTCTTCTCTTTGAATTGAGGTTCATGATAGAACCTACTTGTCTGGGTTGTTGCGAGGATTAGATGAGATAATCCATTTGAAACAGTTAAAGTTCTTGGCTGCGAACAGTAGAAGTCAAGTTTGTGTTTACTATGTGAAAAAAAAAAGATGGGGGGGTGATTTACTGGAAAGATGCAAAGTAGAAGATGGCAAATTTTCTATAAAGGGCCAGGTAGTAAATATTTTAGGCTTCATGGGTTGTATGGTGTTGCAAATCTTCAACCCTGCCACTGTAGCCCCAGAGCGGCCAAAGCAGCAAGTACATACCTGTGCATGGCTGTGTGCCAGTAAAACTTTATTTGGGGGAAAAAATAGGTAATGGGCCAGATTTGTAGTTTGACAATCTGTGATATAGAGACTTCCAGGATAGATGAAAGGGTGGACAAGGCTGTTCCTCAGTAGAAGGAACAGTCTGATCAAGGTACCATAGCCACAGCCACGGACTACCATTGTGGTTGAATTCTATCTCGTCATCTTAGCTTCAGTTGCTCCAGACTGAAAGTTGCAGGGAAAGCAGCCTATTCGCCTGGCATTTAAGTCTTGTGCCCATCTCCTAGCTACCCAGAACAGGTAAAGAAAGTATCTGGTCTCTTTCGGCTTCAACAGTAAGGGGTAAAGCCCTGCTTTACAACAAGACTCACGCGATGGGGAATTCTTTCCAGGTAGAAATGGCATTTGGGTGCTGAGTGATTTTTTTTTAAATCTTTTGCCTAATTAATTTTTAACTTTTTACTTTGTATTGGGGGTATAGCTGATTAACAATGTTTTGATAGTTTCAGGTGAACAGCAAAGCGACATACATGTATCCATTCTCCAACAAACTTTCCTCCCATCCAGGCTGCCACATAACATTGAGCAGAGTTCCATGTGCTATACAGTAGGTCTTTGTTGGTTATCCATTTTAAATATGGGTGCCAAGTGATTTTTAAAATTTATTTATATATATTTTTTCTTTACATTATCGTGTCGGTTTTGCCATACATTGACATGAATCCACCACGGGTATACAAGTGTTCCCCTTCCAGAACCCCCCTCCCACATTCACTACACCCCATAAAGTGTTTGGCGCAGTGCCTTGCATGTTGCAAGCTCTTGGTGGTATTTGCTATGCTGCTGTTGCTGCTGCCTTTATTGTTATTAGAGCACTGGCACAATATCTGATCCATGGGAGTACTCTGTATGTGTTAGTCCTTTCCTCTTCTCCTCTCCCTTGTGAACTTTCCCATCACTCACTCCCCAACCCTCACTCTGGAGAGGCCTCATGGACTAGTGCTCAGGGGGAGAAATTCTGGAGACCGCTGGAGTTTGTATCCTTATTGATGCCTCCTAGCTGTGTGACTTTGGGGAAAGCTGCTTTATTTCAGTTTCCTACTTATAAAATGGAATGAAGATAGTACTAACCCTTGTCTCACGGAGGCTGTCATAAAGATTAACTGAGTCAATGTGTGTAAAGTGCTTAGAAAGTGCTTTCTTCGTGCATGTGCCCAATCGTGTCTGACTCTTTATGACCCCATGGACTGTAGCCCGCCAGGCTCCTCTGTCCATGGGATTTCCCAGGCAGGAATACTTGAATGGATTGCCATTTCTTTCTTCATGAGATCTTCCCGACCCAGGGATCGAACCCAGGTGTCCTGAGTCTCTTGCATTGGCAGGTGGATTCTTTACCACTAGTGCCAACACAGAAGCTCAGGACAGTGCCTGGTATAAAAATGTTTAGGATTGTTATTTTGCCTGTTCTCATAGCTGCTCTACTCCCATTCTTCCAACTCCCCAATCTGTGTCTCCTGTCTGATTGTTGCCCACCTTCATCCCCACATTTCTCACTGTCCTCAGCTGATTTCTGTTGGGATGCTAGGCTGTCATCTGAGCTAGTTTACAGTTTCCAAGAATCATTGCCCTTCCTCTACTACCGCTAACTTGAGGCCTCAGAGTTGCCCCTGATTCCCCTCCCTCCCCTTCATCAGTTATTGATCACTGAGACTTGCCCATGCTTCCTTTGAAATGTCATCTGAGTCTGTTCTCTTTTCCATTGTCATTATATTTGTAGCCTAGGCCTAAGGTTTTGAAATAGCCTCTTAAATTGCCTCCCTGCTTCTGTTAATACCATCTACCTTCCCCCCATGCCATCCTGGCTGCAGCTAGTTCATCTTAAGTGTGCATGAGAGCATGCTAAGTCATTTCAGTTGTGTCTGACTCTATGCAACCCCATGGATTGTAGGCTGCCAGGCTCCTCTGTCCATGGGATTCTCCAGGCCAGAATATTGGAGTGGGTTGCCTTGTCATCCTCTGGGGATCTTCCCAACCCAGGGATTGAACTCTAGTCTCTTATATCTCCTGCATTGTGGACGAATTCTTTACTGTTGAGCCACCAGGGATGCCCTCACCTTATGCATGATGAACAAATTCAATGACAAGATTAAAGTCTACAGGCTTCTGGCTTACTTCACTCTGAATAATGGGCTCCAGTTTCGTCCATCTGAGTAGAACTGATTCAAATGAATTTTTTTTAATGCTGAGTAATATTCCATTGTGTATATGTACCACAGCTTTCTTATCCATTCGTCAGTTGATGGGCATCTAGGTTGCTTCCATGTCCTGGCTATTGTAAACAAAGCAGCAATAAACATTGGGGTACACGTGGTTCTTTCAATTCTGGTTTCCTCAGTGTATATGCCCAGCAGTGGGATTGCTGGGTAAGCCAGAAGCAAAAACAACAATACAGTATATTAACGCATATATATGGAATTTAGAAAGATGGTAACGAGAACCCAGCATGCGAGACAGCAAAAGGAACGCAGATGTATAGAATAGACTTGTGGACTCTGTGGATGATGGAAAGGGTGGGATGATATGGGAGAATGGCATTGAAACATGTTAATTACCATGTGTGAAATCAATCGCCAGCCCAGGATTGATGCTCGGGGCTGGTGCAACGAGATTTCCCACGGGGAGGGAGGAGGGAGGGGGTCCTGGAGGGGGAGCATATGTAAACCCATGGTGATATCATGTCATTGTATGGCAAAACTAATAAAAAAAATACAGTCTACAGGCTGTGGTTACACTATTCAAACGTTTTCTGTACCTTTCTCCACCCATGGAAGGGGTTCTTAAACTGGGGTCTAAGAATGGGCTTCAGAGTGTCCATCACCTGCCCCACCCTTTTTGAAATTAACCGTAGAAAAAGGTTAAGCATCTGTACATGGATTTCTAAGGAAAGAAGCTATGTAGCTTTCATCAGCCTTAAAGGGCTCTGTGGTCCTAAAATGTTTAACTGATGCTCTAAGGCAATGGTATCCAGAGTAGGGGCACTGGCACCCCAGGGGGAACACAAGATGATTCTATGGGATATGCAAAGGAAATATTAGAACTTTTAAAATTCTATTACATCATCCTTTATAATTTTCTTTATGCTTTATAAAGAATGAGTGCATTCATGTGGGGCTTCCCAGCTGGCTCACTGGTGGCTCTCCAGCTAATGCAGATGTGGGTTTGATCTCTGGGTTGGAAGATCCCCTGGAGAAGGAAATTTTACAACCCACTCCAGTATTCTTACCTGAGAATCACCATGGACAAAGGAGCCTGGTGGGCTACAGTCCATGGGGTTGCAAAGAGTTGGACGTGACTGAGCAACTAAACAACAAAAGTGCATTAGCGTATGTATACACTTTATAAATAAATATACATAGGACAGAGGATCCTGGTAGGCTACAGTCCAGAGGGTTGCAAAGAGTCGGACACTGCTGAAGTGACTTAGCATGCACACACACACACACACACGCACACACACACACACACACACACACACACACACACACACACATATATATACACACACTAGGGATATGCTAACGTATTTCTCTGAGAGTAATGTATGATCAAAAAGGTTTTGAAGATATTGCTGTAAAGGATCAAATCAAGATTCCTCTGCTCTTTGCTCTCTGGTATGAAGCTGTTTTTACTACCCTTATCTCTTTCATGAGACCCCTCCACATGCATTGATAAGCTCATTCCCACCTCTGGACCTTGATTCATGTAATTCTCTTTGCACAGATGGCCCTCTTCCTTCTCTTCATATTAAAATTATATACCTTTCTTCAAGGCCCAGGAAAAGTCTCACCTTCATCAAGAAACCTCTCCTGACTAATCCATCTGCTACATCACTGCAAAACTCTTATCTGGAGTACTAACTATGTCACTTAGTACGTGGTTCTTAAATGTATACATTGCAGATTTTATTGACTTATCTCCAACATTCAGAAAGCAAGGTCATTAAAGGAAGATTGTGGAAATGTTTTCCGTACTGTCACATTGTCCCCAACCTTTTTGTCACCAGGGACTGGTTTCATGGATGACAACTGTTCCATGGACCCAGGGGCAGGGGATGGTTTCAGGATGATTCAAGTGTGTTACATTTATTGTACACTTTATTTCTAATCTAATGCCACCGCTGATCTGACAGGATGTACGGGTCCACGGCCTGGAGGTTCGGGACCCCTGCTCCATGACCTAGCACAGTGCTAGTAGTGCTTAATACAGATTTGCTGAAAAGAATAACAAACTGCTTGAGAAGCACTGGGATAGAGAGTCCTCTGATGATTTTACCAGTGATAAAGCTATTGGTTGGCAGATAAGTGAACTCATACAAAGCAGGGCATCTTTGGTGCTTCCTGATAATGGTCTAGGAACCAGCTATCAAAGGATAAAAAGCCCAAGCAAACAATATCCTCTCCAGTCACCCTAGAGAGCTTTATACTTTCAGTCCATATCACCAGGGGGTCCCAATTTTCTCTTGAGACTAATTTGATAAATTCATTTGAGGGGGAAAGTATTAATGACTGATAATATATTTAATGCCTGATCCCATCTCAGATAATGGCTGCACTTAGAGATCCTTCAGTGGAGAGGTGAGGGATTGTCAGTGTAGGTACTAACAGAATTGGTTAGGGAGATCTAGTCTTGGTATTTCATCATGTCCTTCACCTCACACCCCAAAAATGAATAGGGAAAAAAGTAAAAATTGTGGCATCAGGATTTTTCATCACACAAAGAGGCGAAGTGCACGAGGTCACAGTAGGCACTAGAGTCCTGTTCTTTGCCTTCCTCTGCAGTGCTTTCTGCCTTCCATGACACCCCACCTCCTCCCTTTCTGGAGCCTGCAGTGTGTATATAACATACAGTTCATGATTAAAATGCCCTCCACTGCACAGTTCAATGTGGGTTGTGGTGACATGAAAAACATGGCACTTGAAGTATCAATACTTCAAATCCAAATAACTCTAAATTCGAGGCTATGTTTATTGCAGTGGATCAACTACCCCCAGGCTGTGGAACTGCGTGAATAAAACTCCAGGAGTACAGAATGCCATCCCATTCCCATTTCTGTTCAGCAGGAAGTCCGGAGCATCTGAGAGAGAGCACCAGTTGGCCAAGCCAGGAAACTATAAATTTCCAAACAATTTCCAATTAGCTTTAAAGTATCTGCTCTCTATAGAGTACTGCCTTTTACTTCAAGACTTTGTGGGTGGTGGTAAAGGAGCTCTGACAGCTGGAGGCAAAAAAGACCCCCAACAACTCCCTGAGAAGTGGACAGATGAAAAAAAAAAATAGCCCTCCACTACAAAGTGGCGGATGTGCAGTGGGCAAACCTCCTGAGATGAACTCTTTACCTATCTCGATTCTTCTTGGCTAAAGTCTATGAAATAATTAATTCCAGCCCCCTTGTCATCACTTACATGATCTAGAGAAGTTCACGGGCCCTGATGACAAGGCTGTCAACCTCTCCCTACAGCGCCATTCCTTTGTGTGCATGGGCTCCTCTTCCAGTCTGCTCAATCTCTGGAGGACAGAGGCCTTTGTCTCCAAAATCCCTCCCTCCACAATACAATCAGGGCTTAAGTGACTCCCGGGGCCTGTAGAACCAGTCACAATGCCCCACGCTTCCTGCCCCGAGAGCCCAGAATTCATGACCGTGCAGATAAATGAATTATACACTTGGCCAGAGATTAAGCCTGGTCCTTTGTACAGCAACCTCTGAGGTCTGGGGGAAGATTTGCCCTGTCAGGATCTGTGTTCATTCTGCCTTGATGAGAGGCAGAGCAAAGCGGTCCTGGCTGTACAATCCCACACCCTGGGGTGTGATAATCAGCAAATTGCAGACAAGGAATTGGCTATTGCTTGATTCTCATTGTCCGGGGCCCAGGCCGAACAGTTCAGTGGCTGGCAGGAGGTTTTTCTGACTCCAAGTGGCAGACCTGTGTCTTGCCAAGGCAACCAAGGAAGAAGAGCATCCTGAGTAGTGGTGCCAGCTCCAAAGAGGTCATAGAGAAGTTCCAGGAGGCTGAATTCATGGAGCTAAGTCTATCCAAAATCCCACACAGGGACTGAGGCAGGAGGGAACCTTGGCTATGAACTCTTGTTGCCTTGGTTTTCAACCCAATGACTTGGGTAGAACTGGGAGACTGAGATAATCAACCAGTGCCCCTGCCCACAAATTTCTACTTCAAACCCATTCCTTAACATGTCAGCTGAGTAGCCTACAAATGTGAGTCACTTAAAACCCAAACATCTTCAGGTGACCAGGGGTGTTTGGATACCATATAGGAGTTGTTTGTTGTCTGAAGGGTAACACTCTTGTGTTGGCTAACTCTTCATGTCTCTGTTCAAATGTCTCTAGAAAGCCCCATCACAATGCCCTGATCTATATCAGATCCCCTTATTATAGCCTCTAACCACACATGTTAATTTGCTTTCACTGCACTTATCGTTTTTAATTGTCTATATTTAATTTACTCATCTCTTCCACCAATATTTATGACACATTTACTGGCTCAATTCTAGGCTATGCAGATACAACAGGCAAAAATCCCTGCCCTCGTGTAGCTGACATCATAGAAGGGAGCTAGAGATACAAAAGTAATGCTGTGTTATATACTAAGTAATGTAGGTATAAAAGTGTTTGTCGCTCAGTTGTGTCCCACTCTTTGCAACCCGTGGACGGTAGCCTGCCAGGCTCCTTTGTCCATGGAATTCTCCAGGCAAGAATACTGGAGTGGGTTGCCATTCTCTTCTGCAGGGGATCTTCCCTACCCAGGAATCAAACCTGGCCTCCTACATCTTAGGCAAATTCTTTACAATCTGAGTCATCAGGGAAGAAAATAAAGGTCCAAACATGAATTGGCATGCAGAAACATTTTTGGAAGTTTTTATACTGGTCAACATAAATCCTTATAGTGTACAGGAATGAACTAATTATGTTTTTCTTTTTTTTTTCTAGTTCAAATAAATCTGTCTTAACCCATGGTAACAAAGTGATCCCATAAGCAAAGGAAATAATCATCCTTATAGCTATATCTAATATCTGTTAAATAACAAAAAGTGCTCACTTTGCATTATGTTTATACCTCTATAATAACATTTACTCCTCTGAATTGTGATTGTTAATCTCTTGGTCTCTTCTGCCCCGAGGTAATGAGGTGCTTGAGGGCAGAGTACGTCTTATTCATATTCATTTCCCTAGAACCTAGCCACATGGCCAGAAAATATTTGTTGAAATGAGAGTCCTGGACCATGTCATAGGTACTGAGACCACTGAATGATTTTACATAGCCCAGGAACCAAGTAAAAACAGTTGTCATTCTTGTTTAGTCACTAAGTCGTGTTTGACTCTTTTGTGACCCCATGGACTGTAGCCTGCAAAGCTCCTCTGTCCATGGGATTTCCCAGGCAAGAGTACTGGAGTGGGTTGCCATTTCCTTCTCCAAGGGATCTTCCTGACTCAGGGGATCAAACTCGCATCTCCTCCATTGGCAGGAAGATTCTTTACCACTGAGCCACCAGGGAAGCCCAAGTAAAAATAGGGAATGGACTGTGTGGGTCTAGCTTATGCTTATGGATTAAATTAGATTCCATATATGTGTATACAATGTAACTGTTACTACAAATACTTACAGATTTAAATTCATTTCAAAAAATGAAAAGCATGTATGACAAAATATTAACACTTGTTATTTCTGGATGGTGGGTTTACATTTCATAGTTTTCTGTGTTTCTTTAAAACTTTCAAAATAAAGAGAAATTACATTATTTTTTTTTAAAAGAGAGAGAATGTATCTATTTCTGTGAAGTCTAGGTTAGGCTAGAACAGAACTAGAATCCCCACTTCTTTCCTAAGCTGGAGAAGTCCTTGTCTGATTCACAAGCCCTTCCTCAGCCTGTGGAAATTTTATTCTAGGATTTGTGGGTTCTTGTGGGCCCTATTTTCTAGAGAACTCATTAATTTATTAATGCATTTATTAGAGCTTACAGTAAATCTTTTATGTAATGAGGACTATTTAGAGTATGGACTGTGCAAATTTACAGAATTGTAAGGTTCACTGAGGCCTAAGAGGAAAACTATTATTGATACAAATCTCTCTAGATTGTCAGAGGCAACCTTCCTGTCTCATAAGACAGTCACCTGGAGATGATGGAAAATCTCTCTTTGATATTTGAGGACTCAGTGGCTTCTGAGTCATTCTCCAGTAGATCATTTTCCATTGTTTGAGACTATTTTTTTGGAGGTGTAGGACATAGACTAAATGAGCAGGGGTCCCAGGATACTACCTGGAGGCTCCTTTCTTTTCTTGGTTATATCCCTGACTTCTTAAGTCATTTTAATTTATATGTGATTCTTCCTAAAAGAGTAATACCACAAATATCCCAGATAGCAGAGATTCTGGCCTGTTAAGATTTTACTGAGCACTTCAGTGGGCATACCTCATTTAAGGGAAATGATTTTTACTCTATCATTTTCTACCCTAAGATGGATGCAGTAGGGATTCAACAAAAATCCTCCTAGACAGTTGTAGTTGATATCAGGGGCCTTTTGTCATTTGGTTTGAATGAACACACTCTGAGTCCCAAAGAATGTAACACATTGGTTTGCTAACATGCAAGGGAAATAATTAATTCCTGTGTAGGGAAGAAAAAAAGGTGAGATCAATCAACTGTACACGTTAAATGCCCATTGATTTGAGGCTGGAATGTCCATTTTACACAGCTCACATACATCTCGTTCAATGTTATGTGGAAGCCTGGATGGGAGAGGGGTTCGGGGGAGAATGGATACATGTATGTCACTTTGCTGTTCACCTGAAACTATCACAACATTGTTAATCAGCTATGAAAAGAAAAACTGAAAGTTTTAGTTGCTCAGTCATGTCTGACCCTTTGCAACCCCATGGACTGCAGCCCTCCAGGCTTCTCTGTCCATGGGATTTCCCAGGCAAGAATACTGGAGTGGGTTGCCATGCCCTTCTCCAGGGGATCTTCCTGACCCAGGGATTGAACCTGGCTCTCCTGCATTGCAGGCAGATTCTTTACCATCTGAGACAGCAGGGAAGCCCTAATCAGCTATGTTCCAATGTAAAATAAAAAGTTAAAAAAGCCCAAATTTTTCTGACATGTTGAAGAAATACAAATATTTCCTAAAAGAAGGTCTCATAAAAAAATAGATGTGGTAACACATGTGGGTACTCTGCATATAGCTACCTATATGAGTTTTGCTTGTCTTGGGGAACTGAGTTGATTGGAAGAGGAGTCAGAGATAAGAATATATCAGGATCATGGGACTGAGGTGGAAAGATGGTAGTGGGTGGGGAGATGGGAAGTTAAGCTTGGAGATTCTGTTTACTTTACCTTATCCAAGCAAATCCTGAACTTCTTAACTCCAGTGATGAAAAAGCAGCAATGGAAAATGGTGCTTCAGGAAAAAAGCAAACCCTGACCAAGTTTTGTATAAACCTTTCCCTAGATCTGCCATGGAAGCTTTCCAAAAACTGGATGGCTTAAGAAGGCTCTATCTCTTTTGAGAGCACTTACAAAGAACCCCCACTGTTGGTTCTGCTGATTGCTCAAGCCACTTTGAGCTTCACAGGGAGGAAGAAAAAAGGAAGGGTGCCTCAGAATGGTGGGGGCCTACTTCCTTAAGAGAGCTGTATGCAAAGTTCAGCTCTGATGGCCTGCTATTTGAATTGGCCCAAGGAGAAGGTCTATGTTACCTAGAAAAGTCTGTGTTAGTGCTCCACACAAAAATGTAAAATAGCATTTCACAAAGTGAGGGCTAGGATGCCCTTGGGGATTGAAAGAACTTGAGAAAGGACTGATGGTTCAATACAGTTTTTTTTTTTTTTTTGGCCACACTGCCTGACACGTGGTATCTTACTTCCCTGATCAGGGATTGAACCCATGCCCCTTGCAGTGGAAGTGCAGAGTCTTAATCACTGTACCACCAGGGAAGGCCTAAGACTGATGGTTCAATAAAGAGACTCATCCATAAATAGACTTCTCCCTTGCCAGCTTATGGCCTACCAAACAACACAGCATTCGCAGCCTCTTCTCTTACTTGCCCTTTTCTCCTCTATTGTCTAACTTTGTTAAGATCCAAGTTCTGTATGTGCCCTGAATCTGTTTTTTAGTTCTCTCTTGTCAGTGGTCTGCCAACCTCACCCCATTAAAAATCCCTGATTTTTTCTTGCCCATGTTCATTTTTCACACTTCCTCCTAATTATCTGGCAGCCAGCACATTGGGCTTCTCTTCCAACTCTAAGCTCTTAGGACAACAATCAACCACAGCCAAAACCCCTATGATATAACAACAGATGCTGTCACAGACCTATAAAATCAGGTTAAATGACAAAACCTTGATATAAAGTATAGAGAGACAGTTGCTATAAAGTCATCCTAAGGCAGGAGGAGAGAGTAGTGGGGCATTTCTTCCAAGAGGTAGTAAAGACAGTATCCTAGCCAAGGAGTTAGGAGACTTGGTCTCAGCTCTACCATCAGTTCCCAAATTTGAAAAGAAGGCTTATGAGTGACATCAGTCTTCTTTCAAAGAGGGATCTCCAAACTGCTGGTGGCTTAAGGTGATACATAGATTAGTTTATTTTATTCTAATAGTTAAGCATATATTCTGTCCTAAATTTGGAAAACATTAGTTTTCCATTTTTAGCTTCATTTTAAAATAAATTTAGCCAGGTAAAATCATGAACCAACCTAAAGAACAGCATTTAGTAAAATATTAAACACTACATACAGCAAGAATAAAGGTATTGTGCAAACTTGGATTTAGTGAAGGATGGGCTAGATTAATCTTACTGGTTCTAGCATTTGGGGCCAATTAAACAATAATAGGGCTTCGCTTGTAGCTCAGTAAAGAATCTGCCTGCAGTGCAGGAGACCTGGTTTTGATCCCTGGATTAGGAAGATCCCCTAGAGAAGGAAATGGCAACCCATTCCAGTATCCTTGCCTGGAAAATCTCATGGACAGAGGAGCCTGGCAGGCTGCACTCCATGGGGTCACAAAGAGTCGGGCACGACTGAGCAACTAACACTTACTTACTTCAACAACAAATAACTAACAACATACAGCATTTATTATGTGCTAGGCATGTGCCAATGTACTAAGAATTATATATATAAAAATCACATAATCTCCACAACAACCTTATGAAGTAGGCATTATTATTATTATCTCTATTTTACAAATGAGGAAACTGAGAGACTATGAACTTGCCTAACACTACACAACTTAAGAGTCAGAGCCAAGATTTGAACTCATGCAGATTGGATCCACAAGCCACTGTCTATATCAACGCTTCTCAAAGTGTGGTTCCTGGACCAGCAGCATCCACATCACTTGAGAACTTGCTAGAAACTCAAATGATCAGATCCCTACCCTAGACCTACTGAATCAGAACCTCTGGGAGGGAGGTTCAATAATTGTGTTTTAACAAGCTGTGCAGGTAACTGAAGTGTGTACCACACTGTAATGCACTAGCCTGAACTAATGGCAGCAAGTGTAGGATGATGGGAAAGTAATTTGGATGGCAAACTGAAGTAGAGTGAAGGTTGATATAAGATTAGAGAAGCCTGGACGTGTGTGATAGCAGAAGGGAAGGAGTCCGATTATGGATGGATTATGGAAAGAGAGGAGAAGAGGAAGAAAGCAGAGCAGCTTGGGGTCACAAAGGACAATGAGGATGGCTATCTTTTGAGTACTGGAAATGACAAAAATGGACCCAGGGAAGAAACTGATGCTTTTGATTTTTTGCTCATATGACAAAAAAAAAGATTAATAAGTTTTAGTGATGGTGCAGGGGAACTGATGAGCTTTTGAGGCAAGAGATGACTGATTCAAACAAACTCCTGTGAGCCACTGACATGGGTGAAATCATCTTTATTCACAATGTTTAGATCATAGTAGCAGCTGGAGATTAAGATTTTCCAATGAACCAAGCCCAGTGATTATTGGTTTTTTTGGCAGCCATGAAAATGTGCCACTCAGGTCTCTTGCTTTGGGGAGCATAATTGACAGATGGCTGTAGCTGCTGATTTATGAATCCATCACTGCATTTGAACAGAGGTCATGCTTCCATCAGGCAGTTCCCAGACAGTGGCTGAGCATGGCAAGAATACTAAGGTGGGCCCTTTCCTGTGAGATGGGCTTCCTAGGTGTCATAGTGGTAAAGAATCTGCCTGCCAATGAAGGAGACACAAGAGACGCAGGTTCGATCCTTGGGCTGGGAAATGGAGGAGGAAATGGCAACCCACTCCAGTATTCTTTCCTGGAAGCGTTCATGGACAGAGGAGCCTGGTGGATTACAGTTCATAGAGTCACAAAGAGTTGGACACAACTCTTTGACTGAGCACACACTTCCTGTGAGACAGAGGACTCCTCTCCGATGGGCAGATTTGGCTTGAAAACTCCCTATTGACTTGGCTGAAACACTCTCAGAACTGTCATGTAGTCTGAGACTCTACTGGGCCAATCCTCTTTCCTTCCCTCTCTCTTTCACAAGGGTCAGCCCTGCACTGTGATCTGACAGCCCCTTTCTTTGGGTCCCTTTCCTTCTTTCATCATGGGCACCCAACTCAATAAACCTCTTGCATGTATGTGTGCTCAGTCGCTCAGTTGTGTTTGACTCTTTGCAAACCCATGGACTGTAACCCACTAGGCTCCGCTGTTCATGGAATTTTCCAGGCAAAAATACTTGAGTGGGTTGCTATTTCCTTCTCCAGGGGATCTCCCCATCCAAGGGATTGAAGGCACATGTATTACATCTCCTGCATTGGCAGGTGGATTCTTTACCATTACACCACCTGGGAAGCCCAACCTGGAGAATTTCTAATGTCATATTAGAGTCTGCTTTACAGAGGTCTTAAGCTAACAAAGGATTCTTTCCCAACTATGATTTGCTATATGAGCGAAGATGTGGACTCTGCAGATATCTCAGGGTTGAATGGTTTGAGGCTAAGAGTAACTCACACTCTAAGGAGATAAAGGGGAGTAAAAGTAGAGATTGTGATAACCTTAACCCCAGACCTTTACAACAGGGGACCTGCTTCATTCAAATTCCATCAGTAACATAGAGACGGATGTCAGGGTTTTATAAATTATAATTGGAAAGCTCACCATTATATGGGTTTTGTTCTCTATGTGAATTCCACAGAAAAAGCTCTGATACCAGGCCTTGAGTAATGTGCAAGGAGTCAATGATCTGAGTAGAATGGGTGGATCCTGGTGTGTGATGAGATGTATTATTTGCTCAGTTGTGTCTGACGCTTTGCAAACCCATGGACTGTAGCCCACCAGGCTCCCCTGTGTGGAATTCTCTAGGCAAGAACACTGGAGTGGGTTGCCATGCCCTTCTCCAGGGTATCTTCCTGACCCAGGGATCAAACCCGGGTCTCCCATGTTGCAGGCAGACTCTTTACCATCTGAGCCACCAGACAAGTCTAAAGCATGTGAGAAAACTTCCCTCTTTATTGATTGGAAGGTATCTGATTCCAGGTGAAAATGAGGCTGGTGGTGACAGCAAGATGAGAAAGAATGATCCAGCAAAAGCTGAAGGAGGTAATGTTGGCAGTGAGACTTTCATTTTTTAAGAGTGTAGACTTCTATTACATATACTCTTCAGAAGAGACCTCTTCGAGGCTAAATATCCTTGGGAGAAGTAACATCTTAGGCGTAAACATCTCAGAGGAGATAGTCTGTGGTACAGTTGGAGTAGAGCTCATTAGGGGTGAGCTATGGGGTCTCACTGAAAGAGGACTTGAGATAAATGAAAAAGGCCCAAATTTTTACAACTTTCTCTTTCCTACCTTTGCACTGTTGTAGAGGACACTGACATTCTTCTCTGCCAAGAAAGCCTGAGTGTCTGTCCTGTTTTCCCCTAGACCCAGGGTATGGCAGGAACAAAGCCAAACCAATCTTTTTTGGTATATTTTAATCCTTTGGCTGCAACACATAGTGTGTGGGATCTTAGTTCCACAACCAGGAATTGAACCCATGCCCCCTGCATTGGTAGCACCAAGAGTTAACCATTGGACCACCAGGGAAGTACTACAAACCAACCCTGTAAAGAAAATTATATATTACTAGTTGAAGGTGTGTCTTCCTGTGGAAGCTAGGGATCAGGCCTCTCTTCCTTGTGCCTTCAGAAGAGCTGAGAAGCTTCGGACACACTGAAATTTACTGAAAGGATTATAAGGATTATAATAAACTAACTGAAAGACAACTAATGGAAACGATCATAAGCAACTAATTGCAAAAACAAGAATGAGACCTTTAAGGCACAACAAAATGTTATAAAAAAAAGGAAAGAGAGTAAACTCTCTGATACATCTTGTGGTTTAGTGGGAATGTTCAATAAAAGGGGAAGCTTTAGGATACAAACACACCTTTTACACCAAGGCACTGAATATTTGTTTAGAAACAGATGCACCTGGCAGTTAAATGATAATGACATTAACCACAATTATACCCTTCTCCTGATTGTTCATTTATAGTCATTATACTACTTAATAAATAATGTGATTTTCACTTTGCAAATCACATTGCCAATCTAAAGAATCATTTAGAGCATAAAGACAATCTAAAGAAGGGGTAACTCCAAAGGGGAAAGAGTTGTTGCTGCTGTTCAGTCACTACGTTTTGTCTGACTCTCTATGACCCCATGGACTGCAGCACACCAGGACTTCACTGTCTCCCAGAGTATGCTCAAACCCATGTCCACTGAGTCAGTGATGCCATCCAACCATCTCACCCTCTGTCACCCCCTTCTCTTCCTGCCCTCAATTTTTCACAGCATCAGGGTCTTTTCCAGTGAGTCAGCCCTTCACATCAGGTGGCCAAATTATTGGAGATTCAGTTTCAGCGTCAGTCCTTTCGATGAATATTGAGGGTTGATTTCCTTTAGGATTGACTGGTTTGATCTCCTTGCAGTGATCAAAGGAGGGACTCTCAAGAGTCTTCTCTAGCATCATAATTCAAATGTATCAATTCTTTGACACTCAGCCTTCTTTATGGTCCAACTCTACCATCCATACATGACTACTGGGAAAACCATAGCTTTGACAAGATAGACATTTGTCTACAGTGATGTCTCTGCTTTTTAATATGCTGTCTAGGTTGGTCATAGCTTTTCTTCCAAGGAGCAAGTATCTTTTAAATTCATGGTTTCAGTCACCATCTGCAGTGATTTTGGAGACCAAGAAAATAAGTCTGTTACTGTTTCCATTTTTTCCTCATCTACTTGCCATGAAGTGATGGGACCAGATGCCATGATCTTAGTTTTCTGAATGTTCAATTTTAAGCCAGCTTTTTCACTCTCCTCTTTCATTTTCATCAAAAGGCTCTTTAGTTCTTCTTCACTTTCTGCCATAAGGGTGGTGTCATCTGCATATCTGAGGTTATTGATATTTCTCCTGGCAGTCTTGATTCCAGCTTGTGCTTCTTCCAGCCCAGCATTTTGCATGGTGTATTTTGCATATAAATTAAACAAGCAGGGTGACAGTATACAGCACTGACATACTCCTTTCCCAATTAGGAACTAGTCCATTGTTCTACGTCTGGTTCCAACTGTTGCTTCTTGACCTGCATACAGGTTTTTCAGGAGGCAGGTAAGGTGGTCTGGTATTCCCATCTCTTGAAGAATTTTCCACAGTTTGTTGTGACCCACACAGTCAAAGGCATTAGTGTAGTCAATGAAGCAGAAGTAGAGGTTTTTCTGGAATTCCCTTGATTTTTCTATGATTCAACAGATGTTGGCAATTTGATCTCTGGTTCAATTGCCTTTTCTAAATCCAGCTTGTACATGTGAAAGTTCTTGGTTCACTTACCGTGGAAGCCTAGCTTGAAGGATTTTGAGCATTACCTTTCTAGTATGTGAAATGAGTGCAGTTGTACAGTAGTTTGAATGAATATTCTTTGGCATTGCCCTTCTTTGGGACTGGAATGAAAACTGAGCATTTCCTGTTCTGTGGCCACTGCTGAGTTTTCCTAATTTGCAGGCATATTTAATGCAACACTTTAACATCATCATTTTTAGAGTTTTAAGTGCCTTAGCTGGAATTCCATCACCTCCACTAGCTTTGTTCCTAGTAATGCTTCCTAAAGGCCACTTGACTTCATACTCTAGGATGTCTGGCTCTAGATGAGTGACCCCACCATTACAGTTATCTGGGTGATTAAGACCTTGGTTATCTGGGTCAGTAAGAAGAGAAGTGAAAGGCAAAGGAGAAAGGAAAAGATATACCCAACTGAATGCAGAGTTCCAAAGAAGAGCAAAGAGAGATAAGAAAGCCTTCTTAATTGAATAATGCAAAGAAATGGAGGAAAACAATAGAATGGGAAAGGCTAGAGATCTCTTCAAGAAAATTAGAGATAGAAAGGGAACACTTCATGCAAAGATAGGCACAATAAAGGACAGAAACAGTAAGGACCTAACAGAAGCAGGAGAGTTAAAGGGAAATGTACTGCTACTGCTGCTGAGTCACTTCAGTCAGGTCCAACTCTGTGCGACCCCATAGATGGCAGCCCACCAGGTTCCGCTGTCCCTGGATTCTCCAGGCTAGAATACTGGAGTGGGTTGCCATTTCCTTCTCCAATGCAAGAAAGTGAAAAGTGAAAGGGAAGCCACTCAGTCGTGCCGACTCTTAGCAGCCCCATGGACTGCAGCCTACCGGGTACCTCCGTCCATGGGACTTTCCAGGTAAGAACTGGAGTGGGGTGCCATTGCCTTCTCCGAAAGGGAAAAGAGGGAGGGATAATTTAGGAGTATGGGATTAACAGATACACATCACTATATATAAAATAGATAAACAACAAGGATTTACTGTATAACACAGGGAACTATATTCATTGTCTTATAATAACCTGTAATGAAAAAGAATCTGGAATAGAATATATATGTATACAAATATGTGCATATATGCACACATATATATGAATATATAGCTGAATCCCTTTGCTATTCACCCAAAACTAACACAATATTGTACATTAACTGCACTTCAATAAAATAAAAATAATAAAAAATGAATAACCAAGACTCTCGTGTTCCTTCTACTGCCTCTGATTAGAATAGCAGGTTTCTGACAGCCTTCAGAATGGGAGAAGATAATAGCCAATGAAGCAATGGACAAACAATTAATCTCAAAAATATACAAGCAACTCCTGCAGCTCCATTCTAGAAAAATAAACAACCCAGTCAAAAAGTGGGCCAAAGAACTTAACAGACACTTCTCCAAAGAAGACATAAAAATGGCTAACAAACACATGAAAAGATGCTCAACATCACTCATTATCAGAGAAATGCAAATCAAAACCACAATGAGATATCACTTTACACCGGTCAGAATGGCTGCAATCCAAAAATCTACAAGCAGTAAATGCTTGAGAGAATGTGGAGAAAAGGGAACTCTCTTACACTGTTGGTGGGAATGCAAACTAGCACAGCCACTATGGAAAACAGTGTGGAGGTTCCTTAAAAAACTGCAAATAGACCTGCCATATGACCCAGCAATCCCACTGCTGGGCATACACACCGAGGAAACCAGAATTGAAAGAGCCACGTGTACCTCAATGTTCATCGCTGCATTGTTTACAATAGCCAGGACATGGAAGCAACCTAGATGCCCATCAACTGACGAATGGATAAGAAAGTTGTGGTACATATACACAATGGAATATTACTCAGCATTAAAAAAAATTCATTTGAAGCAGTTCTACTCAGGTGGACGGAACTGGAGCCTATTATCCAGAGTGAAGTTAAGCCAGAAGGAAAAACAACAATACAGTATACTAATGCATATATATGGAATTTAGAAAGATGGTAACGAGAACCCAGCATGCGAGACAGCAAAAAGAACACAGATGTATAGAACAGACTCGTGGACTCTGTGGATGAGGGCAAGGGTGGGATGATATGGGAGAATGACATTGAAACATGTTCATTATCATGTGTGAAATCAATCGCCAGCCCAGGATTGATGCTCAGGGCTGGTGCACTGAGATTTCCCGGGGGGAGGGAGGAGGGAGGGGGTTCTGGAGGGGGAGCATATGTAAACCCATGGCGATATCATGTCATTGTATGGCAAAACCAATAAAAAAATTAAAATATAAAAAAACTTTTTTTGAAAAAAAAAAAGAATAGCAGGTTTCACTCCTCTCTATTTAAAATGTGAGAGTTCAACCTTTTGACACAGCCTAAAAATGACATCAATGTAAACTTAATGAACACAGTTTTGGCATAGGAACAACGCCTACTGAGGACACGGTCTACAAGTAAGAGGAGCAAATTATTAAGTGGAGAGCAACACATTAACAAAGGCAAACATCCAGGAATTTGCTCATGATAAAAATAAAGATTGCATTTGTTAATCAGAACTAAACATACCCACAGATTTTGCTAAGCTAGGGTTGGTCATTTCAATTAATGGGCTACTATCTCTTTCTTGCAATCAGGTGGCACTGGACACAGATGTCTGGAAAACATGTAAGTCTGACTCATGGGAAAATAAATTTGTTTGGATGTGGCCACCACACTAATGGATGGGCCTAGTTTAATATGCAGGCCTCTCCAGTCTCACATGTCCAGGGAAGTAGACATGACTTCCAGTAAACTCAAGAATGATGGTAATCCTGTACCAAACATCCAAAGTACAATTACCACATGGTAGGCTGGAGGTCATGTCTTGCTGAATCTGTCTGAGTTAGGAGGCTGGGACCTAGTCCCATTTTTGCCACCAAATGACTTTGTTAACCTTATTTACCACCCCTCACCTCTTTCAGCCTCAGTCGTCTCATCTACAAAATCAAGGGATTAGATGGCATGTTCTTTAGGGATCCTTTCAACTCTAGAGTGTGTATTTTACTGTATTTTGTTTCTTACAAATTGATCGTGTCCACATGGCAAAAACTAGAGAGGGAAAATAAATTTCATCTTAAATGTTGCCAGCTAATTGCCTTGATTGTTTGATACTGGCTGCCTAGAACACTGTTGAGGAGAATTCTGAGACTAGATCTAAGTTCAGCAGGAAAGAAAGCCAAAGACAAAGGTGGGAAATGATAGCTTTCAGGCCATGGAATTACCAATCCCGGCACAGATAATACCACTTGGGCAAGTGGATCATATTTGTTAGAAGCCTCTATTGTAACTAGTTCATGGAACTGGAGTTTAGTGTTTTTTTAAATATCCCCAAGACTTATCATGAATAATATTTGCTCTATAAGAACAATGAGAGTAAATTTTGACTTTCTTATTAACACTTGTTATTACTTAGTTATTACTACTCCAAATAGTAGTTTTAGCAATAACTAATAATAATACTTGATATTAGTTACTGTGTAGAGACAAATATTGTAAATTTGGAAGCATGAAAGACAAGTCCAGGAACAGCCATAGCTGGTTTTCAACTTGATGAGTTGCGCAAGGCAGAGCTGCCACTATTTTTAATTCAGACAGATGACTAACTGTCTGCAGTCAAGGCTATGAAATATAGATCAGTAAACTATTAAATGGCAAAGAAACACTTTGCAAATTAAGTAAGCAAGCACTTTTTTGGTATAAAAAATGTTTAATGTGAAATGATGAAAGTTGATTCTGGGCAGTCTGCTGTGATGTCTCAGAATGCCCTACACTCATATTGTTTCCCCAGCTTAACAAAGTGCAGCTAAAAGCATATTAACATTTCAGACAGAAAAAAAGAGGAAATTAGTTCAATGGCTTGTCACTTTTTAGTGGAACTAATAAGAACTCAGGAGTTGTACATTTTGTAACCTCAACACATCTAAGGATATTTGATTGTATCCCACCTTCTACATCAAAGAAAGAGCATTGCAACTGAGCAGTGTTTACCAACCACTTCTTTAATCTTCTCTAAATTAGAAGCCATCATTAGCACAGATAATGGCCTTCTGTAAGGAACAAGCCAATACCACTGCTAATCATCTGGCATTCTGCCACCATATATGGTAGCTACTAATCACATGTGGCTATTACATTTCAATTAATAAAATAAGATTTAAAACACAGTCCCTCAGCCACATTAGCCACATTTCAAATGCTCCATAGTTACATGTAGCTAGAGGCTACCTTTACTTGAGTTAGAATCATTGAGTTAGACAAGGCTGTGGTCCATGTAATCAGATTGACTAGTTTTCTGTGATTGTGGTTTCAGTCTGTCTGCCCTCTGATGCCCTCTCTCAATGCCTACTGTCTTACTAGGGTTTCTCTTACACAAGAGAAGACTCTACATATGGACATCACCAGATGGCCAACATCGAAATCAGGTTGATTATATCCTTTGCAGCCAAAGATGGAGAAGCTCTATGCTGCTGCTGCTGCTGCTGCTGCTAAGTCGCTTCTGTCATGTCTGACTCTGTGCAACCTCATAGATGGCAGCCCACCAGGCTCTGCCATCCCTGGGATTCTCCAGGCAAGAACACTGGAGTGGATTGCCATTGCCTTCTCCAATGCATGAAAGTGAAAAGTGAAAGTGAAGTCACTAAGTCATGTCCGACTCCTAGTGACCCCATGGACTACAGCCTACCAGGCTCCTCCGTCCATGGGATTTTCCAGGCAAGAGTACTGGAGTGGGGTGCCATTGCCTTCTCTGGAGAAGCTCTATACAGTCAGAAAAAACAAGACTGGAAGCTGACTGTGGCTCAGATCATGAACTCCTTATAGCCAAATTCAGACTTGAATTGAAGAAAGTAGGGAGAACCACTAGACCATTCAGGCATGACCTAAATCAAGGCTCTTACAACTATACAGGGGAAGTGAGAAATAGATTTAATGGACTATATCTGATAGACAGAGTGCCTGATGAACTATAGATGGAGGTTTGTGACATTGTACAGGAGACAGGGATTAAGACGATCCACGAGAAAAAGAAACGTAAAAAAAGCAAAATGGCTGTCTGAGGAGGCCTTACAAATAGCTGTGAAAAGAAGAGAAGCAAAAGGCAAAGGAGAAAAGGAAAGATATACCATCTGAATGCAGAGTTCCAAAGAATAGCAAGGAGAGATAAGAAAGCCTTCCTCAGTGATCAGTGCAAAGAAAGAGAGGAAAACAATAGAATGGAAAAGACTAGAGATTTCTTCAAGAAAATTAGAGATTCCAAGGGAACATTTCATGCAAAGATGGGCTCAATAAAGGACAGAAATGGTAGGGACCTAACAGAAGCAGAAGATATTAAGAAGAGGTAGCAAGAATACACAGAAGAACTGTATAAAAAAGATCTTCACAACCCAGATAATCACGATGGGGTGATCACTCACCTATAGCCAGACATCCTGGAATGTGAAGTCAAGTGGCCTTAGGAAGCATCA
>ML663456.1:1824688-1944424 GCA_007570785.1 Antilocapra americana | reverse complement strand
TCCGGTTGAGCTATTTCAAATCCTAAAATAAGATGCTGTGAAAGTGCTGCATTCAATATGTCAGCAAATTTGGAAAACTCAGCAGTGGCCACAGGACTGGAAAACATCAGTTTTCATTCCAATCCCAAAGAAAGGCAATGCCAAAGAATGCTCAAACTACCATATAACTGCACTCATCTCATACGTTAGAAAAGTAATGCTCAAAATTCTCTTGCAGATGTTCAAGTTGGTTTTAGAAAAGGCAGTTGAACCAGAGATCAAATTGCCAACATTTGCTGGATCACTGAAAAAGTAAGACAGTTCCAGAAAAACATCTATTTCTGCTTTATTGACTATGCCAAAGCCTTTGACTGTGTGGATCAAAATGAACTGTGGAAAATTCTGAAAGAGATGGGAATACCAGACCACCTGACATGCCTCTTGAGAAATCTGTATGCAGGTCAGGAAGCAATAGTTAGAAGTGGACATGGAACAACAGACTGGTTCCAAATAGGAAAAGGAGTACGTCAAGGCTGTATATTGTCACCCTGCTTATTTAACTTATATGCAGAGTAAAGCATGAGAAATGCTGGGCTGGAAGAAGCACAAGCTGAAATCAAGATTGCTGGGAGAAATATCAGTAACTTCAGATATGTAGATGACACCACCCTTATGGCACAAAGTGAAGAAGAACTAAAGAGCCTCTTGATGAAAGTGGAAGAGGAGAGTGAAAAAGTTGGCTTAAAGCTCAACATTCAGAAAACTAAGATCATGGTATCTGGTCTCATCACTTCATGGCAAATAGATGGGGAAACAGTAGCTGACTTTATTTTGAGGGGCTCCAAAATCACTGCAGATGGTGACTGCAGCCATGAAGTTAAAAGACACTTGCTCCTTGGAAGAAAAGTTATGACCAATTTAGACAGCATATTGAAAAGCAGAGACATTACTTTTCCAACAACAGTCCATCTAGTCAAGGCTATGATTTTTCCAGTAGTCATGTATGGATGTGAGAGTTGAACTATAAAGAAAGCTGAGCGCAGAAAGAATTGATGCTTTTGAAGTGTAGCGTTGGAGAAGACTATTGAGAGTCCCTTGGACTACAAGGAGATCCATCCAGCCCATCCTAAAGGAGATCAGTCCTGGGTGTTCACTGGAAGGACTGATGTTGAAGCTGAAACTCCAATACTTTGGCCACCTGATGCAAAGAGCTGACTTATTTGAAAAGACCTTGATTTTGGGAAAGATTGAGGGCAGGAGAAGGGGAGACAGAGGATAAGGTGGTTGGATGGTATCACTGGCTCAATGGACATGAGTTTGGGTAAACTCTGGGAGTTGGTGGTGGACAGGGAAGCCCAGCATGGTGCAATTCATGGGGTAGCAAAGAGTCAGATACAACTGAGTGATTGAACTGAACTGAACTGAAGAGGCCACTTTATTAGACTCTGCATTTCCATCATGGCACAAAGTTCTATAGAATGGCTCTGCTCCAGAGGGCCTGAGTATCATACCTGGAGTGGGTAGGGCTTTCAAAATGGCTTTGAGAGCATTTCCATGAGGATTCAGAGCTGGAAGAAATTTTAAAAATTCAAATTCATCTCTTTTATTTTCTTGATGAGGAAACTGAGGCCCAGTGAAGGTCACACAGCTAATTGATAGCAGACTGGAGACTAGAATCAAGGATTCCTGATTCTGAGGCCCCTCCTCATTCCATGATCCTGGTAATATACTTAGAGTATTTTCCTGGTTACTCTACTAGTTTGGGGTCAGCACCCCCCCAATATCAGTAGCTCTGTTCCAGTAGCCAGATATGCCCATCATCTCCCTGTTGCTCTTTATAGAGAGAAAACATCAGGAGAACACTGAATGGGGTAGGAGGTGGGGGAAGAGTATGCAATTATGCAAGTAAATACCTAGCTCCAGAATGAAGAATAAACATTCCAAGTGATCTATAAATATTTAACCAAAGTCATACATCTAGGCCCCAAAGAAGGGGGTTTATTCTTGACATTTGCAATTAAAACAGATTAATCCCTTGACACAATGTTAATACTAACCTTTCTTGAGTATAAACACGTCCTAGGATACTCCACACCAAGTGTAAATGTATAGGAACAGATTATTCACTGGATAGCCAGCTCTTGGCAAAAATACAGTGGCCTATTCTCTGAGCACATGGATGGGGATACTGCATCAGCAAGGGGTTTATTGGGTCCTGTTTTCCATGGGCAGGGGGGAAAGGAAATGGTCTTGTTTACAAGGACTATTAGGCTCTCCTCCAGAAGTTTGGCTGTTGGGACTCATTTGGCTGTGTCCAAGGCTGGATCCAAAACCTCCCATGATAGTTCTGTGATGGTACATTTTCATTGGCTGCCATTCCCTCAACTACCCTGAACCAGGTGCTGGGGCTACAGAGATGGCTGGGTCCCCGCACACTGTGTCTCAAAGGACTCATGTCAGTTTTCTTTTTTCAGGCAAGGTTTCACTGGGCCCCTGCTGCAGCAGGAGGGGATCGAGAAGAAATAGCAGGTTCTCTTGCTTGCTTGCTACCTGAGGATGGGGGAAAAGCTTGTTCCTTATATGGGATGAGGGTAGGGGTATGTTCAAAGGTCAGGCTGGAAGGGTGGCTTAGGTGATTTGCTCACCTCTTAGCTCCTCTTGTGTGCAGGGGGCAAGCACAGTACCCTGCTTTTTGCTCCTGACCCCTTGCTTTTGCTCCAGGCTCCTCAAAAGTGGCAGTTACGTTTTTCTGGTCTCTTTCTATGTTTTGTCCAGAATTTGCCCGAACTGTGCATACATGCAATTAATTTTTACTCCCATTTAGTTTCTTTGTGGGCTTCCCTGGTGGCCCGATGGTAAAGAATCCTCCTGCCAATGCAGGGGATGCAAGAGACATGGGTTTGACTCTTGGGTAGGGATAATCCCCTGGAGAAGGAAATGGCAACCCACTCCAGTATTCTTGCCTGGGAAATCCCATGGACAGAGGAGCCTGGTGGGCTCCTGGGGTTGCAAAGAGTCAGACCCAACTTAGGGACTAAACAACACACAAACAACAACACAGTTTCCTAGTATTTTGTTGCTGGAGGAAATGTGTGTTCAGTTGCCAGCACTGCAGCACTACAGCCAAGGGTGCCAGGTCCCAGGCCTGTCTCATTCCCCATGCCCCCACCCCCGGGAAGACTCTATACCCTTTTTCTTATGGGATAAGGGCCCAATCATCTCTTTGAAGGACTCATATTGGTTTTTAAAACAGGTTACCACTGCAAGGAAGTCCTAAAATGAGAAGCACAAGGAAAAAACAACTTTCTTTAAAAAGGAGTTAGTCCTCAAAACCTTAGGCTCCCTTTATGACCTCTTTGAAGCCCGCCAGGCTCCTCTGTCCATGGAATTCTCCAGGCAAGAATACTGGAGGGGTTGCCATTTCCTTCTCCAGGGGATCTTCCCTCCCAAGCAAGGGATCAAACCTGGGTCTCCTGCATTATAGGCAGATCCTTTACCATCTAAGCCAGCAGGGAAGCCCATATGAGATCTTTTTAACCTCTCTTTTATGTATCATTTCCTCACCAAGATAATCATGGTTCTTCCTTCCTGAGAGTACATATTGGAGGTATTGGGGACTTAATGGGTTAGTTCTGTTTATACTTGAAAACATGGATCTGATGAGGGAATGTTTAAACCAAGTATATTAATCACTAATGATGGAAAGTCAAGCCCAAGTGAGGAAATAGATGGAATTTTTCAAAAATGCATTTTGAGGACTAAGAGGAGTCCTACTGTATTCTGAAAAGCTTACCAAGTCTGGTGTGATCATCCCTGCCAGGCTGGCTCTATCTGTGATTTTCTAGTTTCTAAAAAAGAAATCAGAGAGCTACCATTTGCTTCAGAAAGGACCAACCAGGTGATGGGGTACAGGGCATGCTACACCCCAAATATGGAACCTAGGCATAATGAATATTTTAAGCTGAAGGAATCTGAGACAACAGCAGACATAAGAAGGTCACTGTGACCTTCCCCCACCCTTCTCCCCTGAAACAGGTCATGAAAACCTCATGTGAGAGATGACCTCCCCATACCCAGAGGAAAGGAGCATCACATCCTAGTCTTCAAAGACAAAGAGATGCCAAGAAGAATCTGAACAAACAGGCCTTGCTAAGTGTTCCCCAGTTTATTACACTTACCTCATACTTCTTAATCTATCACATTTCTATACAACTGCCCACTCTTCACCAAACCTAACCTAAAATACAAGTGTAACTGCTCCTTGGTATCTCTGGTTCCCTCTGAAGATTCTCATATCATTTAAATTAATTTATATGCTTTTCCCCTGCTGCTCTGTCTCTGTCAGTGTAATTTAGACCCAGCCAAGGACACTAAGAGGGTCAAGGAAAATTTTTTTCTCCCTTACAAGAGCCAGTCATGGATGGGTAAGTTAAGCTGATTTTTTTGCTTCTACTAATTCACAGTGAGGGCCCTCAAAGTCCTCTCACTTGAAATACAACTTTGTCTTTACAATGACTCTATCTCTTAAAAGCATCAATTGCCCTAATTTTCATTTGATTATCTAAAAAATGATCCTCATAAACCTTTCTTTATGGAAGTAGAAGATACTGGAATCTAGATTTTATAAACACACAGTAGCTATTTGTGTAAAAAAATGACTAAACCACTGCAGCCAATGTTTACCTAGTCCGGGAAGACCCATAAGACCAACATAACCATAATAAATGATAGATTCTAGTGGGTAAACAAGGTTTGAGAAACAGAAGATGTTCTACCACCTAACATCAAGTCAAAGCAATAGACTAAGTGAGGGACAAAATCCATAGCAAAAGAGAAATGAAATCTATTTGATAAACTTCCCAAATGAGGTTCCTGAATCCTACTTCTTAAAGCAGCTATTCTTAGGGTGTTAGCTACACATTAGAACCATCCAGGTCATACTCTAGAGAGGCTGATTTAATTGATCTGGAATTAGACTCAAGCACTGGTGTTCCTAGGGTTTTCAAGGTGGTTCAGTGGCAAAGAATCTGCCTGCCAAGCAGGAGACCAGGTTCGATTCCTGTGTGGTAGAGATCCCCTGGAAAAGGGCATGGATACCTCCTCCAGTATTCTTGCCTGGAGAATCCTATGGACAGAGGAGTCTGGTGGGCTACAGTGCAGAGGGTGGCAAAGAGTCAGACATGACTTAGTGACTAAACAACAATAATAACAACAACTGTTCTTATTCTTAAAATTTTCCCAGGAAATGCTGATGCGCAGTCAGGGTTGAAAGCCACTGTCCCAGAGTACATGGTTCTCCTCAGAGCTGTCATTCATTCGAGGCATTAAGAAGAGGATACAAAGGAGACACAGACATCAAGAATAGACTTTTGGAATCAGTGGGAGAAGGAAAAGTAGGGTGATTTGAGAGAATAGCAGTGAAACATATGCATTACCATATGTAAAAATAGACAGCCAGTGGGAGTTTGATGTATGACTCAGGGCACCCAAAACCAGTACTCTGTGACACCTTGGAGGGATGAGGTCGGGGGGAGGTGGGAGGGGTGTTCAGAATGGAGGGGGACACATGTATATGTATGCCCGATTTATATTGATGTATGGTAGAAACCATCACAATATTATAAAGTAATTATCCTCCAATTAAAATAAATAAATAATAATAAATAAGAGAAGAGCTTAGGACAGTGGTTTCCAAACCTGGCTGCATATTAGCTTCCTCCCGTGAAGTTTTTAAAAATACAAATTCTTGAGACCTATCACCATACTTCCAAATTCAAAGTCTGAGGATTTGGTTCCAAAAACCTCCAATTTAACAAGTTACTCAGACAATTCTTATGCAACCAGCCTGGCAGGTCCTTGTTGGAGAAAGTACACTTGAGAACTATTGAGTTAGGTCTTCTGTATATCTGCGATGGTACAGAGCAGTGGTCCTCAACTTTGGATGTTTGGACAGAGAAATCTTACCTCCAGAGAAATCTAATTTAATTAATCTGGGGTGGACTCCAGGTGCCAGTATTTTTAAAAAAGCTCCCTGTGATTTGTGTGCAATCAGGTTAAGGAGCTAATACCTCCAAGCAAGAGCTCCCAGTCAAAAAAGATCATTTGCTGGCAAATTTCCATGTCCATGGCAGACATCACTAATCAATTCTGGCATTCTTTCCTGCAGAACTCAACAGTGGCCAGGTAATTCTATTCACTATATTGTTTTAGGCAGCTACTCTCATACATGGAGTGGGCATGAAACTACTGTTTGCCATCTTTACCTTAGATCCTGCCTGGTAGAAATAAAATAACCGTTGGAGAACCCTTCAAGCTTATGCTTCTAGTATCATACTTAAGGGTCCAGATTGCAGTTTACAAGGATACTTTTTTGAAGTAAGAGAAAGTAGAAGCCAGAGGCATGTGCAACAGACAGATCCCTCATCTAGCTACCTCTACTACCAAATGAAGCACGTTCAACCTCAGCTTCTGCTGTAAGTAGAAAGCCTTCAGCAGAGGAATTTATCATATTGAGCTCATGGAGGGACTCTGTATGACCTCCTAATATCAAGTGTATAGGAAAGGCCATGTATAAGGGGAGTTCACTCAGTATTTACCTCAAATCCAAATTAGAGTTCATGTTTGTACATCCAGATCCACTTTCCATAAACGTTCTACCCTTTGATGGTTGTCTTATCACAGGACTCATACACAGCATGCTGAACTTCTGTCCCAGGCTACGGTACATGAGGGTTTCTCTGGTGGCTCAGATGGTAAGGAATCTGCCTGCAATGCGTGAGACCTGAGTTTGATCCCTGGGTTGGGAAGATCCCCTGAAAAGGACATGACAACCCACTCCAGTGTTCTTCCGTAGAGAATTCCACAGACAGAGGAGCTTTGCAGGCTGCAGTCCATGGTGTCACAAAGAGTCAGACATGACTGAGTGACAAACACACTTCATATACTTCATATGGTACCTGAGCTGACTCATTGGAAAAGACCCTGATGCTGGGAAAAATTGAGGGCAGGGGGAGGAGGGGATGACAGAGGATGAGATGGTTGGATGGCATCACTGACTCAATGGACATGAGTTTGAGCAAACTCCAGGAGATAGTGAAGGACAGGGAAGCCTGGCATGCTGCAGTCCCTGGGGTTGCAAAGAGTCAGATACAACTGAGTGACTGAACAACAACAACAATGGTACGTGACAGAGAGCATTTGAACTTCAGAAATGAAGCTCTTCTCTTGCTGTTCTGCTTCCTGGTTTTGGAGGAAAAGACAGGCCAAGTGGGCCAGCAGTTTCAGCAGTTTCTTCTATAGCTGATAATTAATGTGGTATGTGAGGAGGGCTGAAAGAACATAATTGTTTTTTCTGTAAGTGACTTCTTCTTAAACACAATACCTAGAACAGTCGAATTCACAGAGTCAGAAAATATATTGGGAGATGCCAGGGGCCAGGGGTGGGGTAGGGATGGGAAATGGGCATTTAGTATTTAATGGGGACAGAGTTTCAATTTAGACAAGTGAAAAACTCAGGAGATGGATGATGGTAAGAGTTGCACAACAATGTGGCTGTCTTTAGTGCCACTGAATTGTACAGTTAAATATGGTTAAAAGAGTATGTTTTATATTATGTGACTTTTACCACAATAAAAATTTTTAAAATAAATGAGTAAATAAATGCCTATATTTATGCCATTTTTTTTAAATGGAGCCTCTTCCTGGGCACTCGTGGTTTGCACAAATGCAGAACAAAGAAGTGTTGGAAGACAGAGCTTTTCCCATTGTTGTTGTTGCTTAGTCACTAAATTGTAAAGCACCTTTAAAGGCTACAGATTGTAACTCTGATTAGGATTGGAGAGGTAGGTACACAATGAACCTACCAAGGAACAAGAAGTCTACAAATGAGGAAAGCCTTAGGGGAGGCAAGTAGACTGGAATTAAGGGAAAGAAGAGGGCTCTTTAGAATTAGAATAATGTTGAGTGGCTCTATGATTTACAATCTGTGTGACTCTAGGCAAAATTACTTAACCTCTCTTAGCCTCAGCTCTCTCATCTGCAGAATGAGGGATTAAATGAATACCTTCCTCCTAGACTGGTGGAAAAGATTAAATTACATAATGGTAGTTTTCTATAAGGCCTCTTAGAACGGACCAGTGCCTGGCAAACAGTAACTATCAATGAATGGTAGCTAATATTATTATTTGCAAAGGTCATTACACTGCTCAGACACCCAATTCAAAATATATATCAGCCATTCTTAAAATGTCCAGGAATGATTCCTGGACAATAGGCTTCAGAATGACTTTGGAGGAGCTTTAAAAATACAGATTCCTGGGCTACCAGCTAGATCTAGAGAATCAGAATTGGGTTTACCTTTGGGAATTAGCAAATTTGGCAAGCACTCTGGGTGATTCTGCTTCACATTCTGTTTAAGAGCAACTGCTCTATGTTCCTAGGTGGCACTAGTGATAAAGAACCTTCCTGCCAATGCTGGAGATGTAAGAGACATGGGTTCAACCCCTGGGTAGGAAAGAGCCCTCGGAGGAGGGCATGGCAACCCACTCTGGTATTCTTGCCTGAAGAATCCCATGGACAGAGGAGCCTGGTGGGCTACAGTCCATGGTGTCACAGAGTTGAAGACCACTGAAGCAACTTAGCACACACAGCATGATCTGTCCAATAGGGCCAATTATATCTGGCTTGTTTATCTCACAAAATATCCAATTAATTCGTATGAAGAAAATTATGTAGTACTTGAGACAAACAACACTGCAAAATTTCTAAATGGTATTACCTAACACCATTTAAATGATAGAAAAGGAAATGGGAGTGAACTTCAGGATTCCAGGTTCAGGGGCACATTCTCTGCCGTCATTGCTTCCTTCATATATGAGTGGCCTAAGACTTAACAAAGGTATGTTTTGACTGGACTCTACAAAGATGCCAACATTGTTTTTAACTAGTGTGTGTGTGTGTGTGTGTGTGTGTGTGTGTGTGTGTGTGTGCTGTAGGGCTTCCCTGGTGGCTCACATGGTAAAGAATCCACCTGCAGTGCAGGAGACACAGGTTGGAAAAATCCCCTGGAGAAAGGAATGGCAACTAACTCCAGTATTCTTGCTTGGAGAATCCCATGGACAGAGGAGCCTGACAGGCTACAGTCCATGGGGTAACAAACAGTCAGACATGACTGAGCAACTAAACAAAAACAATAATCATTATAACTACCATCTAGCAGGAACTGAATATATCAGAATGGTTGCTGAGGATAGTGCTATAAACTGAATGTTTGTGTACTTGCCAAATTAATATTTTAAAACCTACTTCCTCAGTGTGATGATGGTATTTGGAGATGGGGCCTTTGGGAGATGATTTGGGTATGAAGGTGGAGACCTCATGAGTGGGATTCAGTTCAGTTCAGTTCAGTTGCTCAGTCGCTCTGATACTTTGTGACTCCATGGACTGTACAGTGCATGGAATTCTCCAGGCCAATACTGGAGTGGGTGGCCTTTCCCTTCTCCAGAGGATCTTCCCAACCCAGGGATCAAACCCAGGTCTCCTGCATTGCAGGCAAATTCTTTTACCAGCTGAGCCACAAGGGAAGCCCTTTATCATCTAAGCTACCAGGAAAGCCCATAGCAGCTTTAAAAGACTAAGACAGATGGTGGGGAAGGGTGGAGAATGGCAGGGCCATCACATCATGATGATGATGAAGAGTTTGGACTTTATTCCTAAGACAGTGGGAAACCATTGAAGGGGTGTCCAATAAGGAAGGCAATAAAACACAGATGCTACATGTAATAGAGGACAAACTGACCAATAATTTGGGACACATGGGCATAACTCAGAACTGCATACTATAGAGGCAAAGGTGAGCTGCTATGGCTGGGGAGGGTATTGTTGAAAGTAGGCATGAGCTGGACCTTATGTACAGGACAGACTTGGGGTTCGTAAGGTCCCCCATTTTGGATGGAGGAAAACACCTGAATGGGGTGGCAAGCTTACAATGAACATAGTCATGTGGGAAAATGGAGCATGAAGGAGTCATCCTCTTCCCTTGGTGGCAATAACTGTTTTGTTGCTGATATTTTTATGTTGGAAGACTGTAATAATAGAATACTGGAAAGTCACTTTGTAGGATGGGTGAATGAGTGAAAGAAGAGATCTTGGACTTCCAAATCCAAAGCAATCTGAAAAAAAGGATTAGAGGAAGAGTGGAGTTTGTAATGGCCCAAACACTCTGTTTTACAAATAAACAGAAAACTAGTTATTCCTCAGTCAAGAAACAGGAAGATGTTGAGAACCATCTTACTGTTAAGTATAGGTTTTGAAATGGGAAAACATACTGAAAATAGCCTGAGAGTTCCACAAAGACAGATCCTTTATTTACACTGTTCATCAAAGAGGCCTTAGTGGGGACTTCCCTGGTTATGTGGTGGCCAAGACTCCTTGTTCCCAATGCAGGGGACCTGGGTTCAATCCCTAGTTAGGGAACAGATCCCACATGCTGCAACTATGATCCCGCATGCTGCAACAAATACCCAGCATCGCCAAATAAATTAAAAAATAATTTTTACAAAGGAGGCCTTAGCAAGCATGCATGCATGTGTGCTCAGTCATGTCCGACTTTTTGCAACACCATAGACTATAGCCCACCAGGCTCTCCTCTCCATGAGATTCTCCAGGCAAGAATACTGGAGTGGGTTGCCATGCCCTCCTCCAGGGGATCTTCCTAACCCATGGATCAAACCCATATCTCCTTCATTTCCAGTAATGCAGGCAGATTCTTTACCACTGAGCCACAGGAAAGTCCAGAATTTAGCATACTGCCTGGCAAATGGTAGGAACTTAGGAAATATGGTGCTTCTGTGCTCACTACAATAGTACATATACTATATTTGGAATGATACATATAAGAATAGCATGGCCTCCAAGCAAGGATGATATGTAAACTTGTGAAGTGTTAAAAAAAAATGGTTCTTCTAAGGCCAGAGCCAGATATTAAGTATAAATTCTGTGTCTATGGTACTTGAAATTAAGTTTCCTATAAGCAAAGTTGCAGGACAGTGAGGAGGGGGTGGCGGTGGTGACAGTTAGGGGATACAATTTGTTGTTTGTCTTCAACTTGGCTCAGTGTCTACAATGGTTTCTTATTACTGCTGTAACAAATTACCACAGTCCTAGTAGCTTATTAACACAAGTTTATTATTCTGGGTCAGAAGCCTGAAAAGGTCTCAATGGGCTAAAATCAGTGATAGCAGAATGGCATTCCTTTCTGGAGGCTCTTGGGTAAAATCCATTCCTTTGCCTTTCTAGATTCTAGATGCTGCCTGCATTCCTTTGTTTATGGCCCCTTCCTTCTATCTTTAAAGCCAGCAACTTGGGTCAAGTCTTCCTTACCTCACGTCACTCTGACACTCTTCCTTCAGCCTCCCTCCTTCCACTTGTAAGGACCTTTGTGATTATATCCCAGGGAATCCAGGATAATCTTCCCATCCCAAGGTCAACTGATGAGCAACTTTACTACCATCTGCAACCTTCATTTCCCCCTGGCATATAACATAGCACGTTCACATGTTCCAGGGATTAGGATGTGGACATCTTTGGGAGGGGGAGGCATTATTCTGCCTGCTACAAACTTGCACCAATAAAGTGGGTAAATGGACTCTACTGGGCTTTCTTTCAAGCTCACAGCATATAAATTAGTTAACACAATTGTTGTAGTTTAGTCACTAAGTCATATCTGACTCTTGCAACCCCGTGGAATGTAGTCCGCCAGGCTCCTCTGTTCATGGGATTCTCTAGGCAAGAATACTGGAGTGGGTTGACATTTCCTTCTCCAGGAGATCTTCTCAACCCAGGGATCACACCTCATCTCCTGCATTGGCAGGTGGATTCTTCACTGCTGAGCTACCTGGAAAGCCCTACTTAACACAATACATTGGCCATACAGTAGAAGCTCTCTTGTATATATAACACTCTCTTGCACAACAAGTACTTGATTGATTAGAGTGAAGAATCATATAAATTATACTTATGGTCCTTAGCACTTTATTTCAACCTAAAACACACAAATGCATATTCATTCAGCAATCTGGTGATGTGATATAAGCAAGGTCCTATTTCTGAGTGTGGATCCTTTGGCTGAAATTTCTGACTCTTTCTTGTATAAACTACATCCCTAATACATCCCATTTGCTTTCCAGCTTCATGTTTTTTCCCCCCAACAATAGAGCATTTTTTTTAAAGTAACTTTTCTTTATCAAGTCTTTCCAAAGAATTGCACTTCATTTATGTGGAAATAGCGGCCTTCCTTGTGTATTCATACTTCATAAATTTACATTAAGTTATCTAATCATATTAGCAAGTACAACTGGCAAAAATAGGTTTGGCAACAAAACAACGAATTCTTTTTTTTCAGATCAAGCTAAATATATTTGTGACCTTATATGACAGAAATGATATTTAATTCACTGGCTATAAGGCAGTATGTTCCATGAACGGTGCCAGCTAATAATGAAAACACCTTGGTAAGCATCAACTTGATACATGGGAGTGGAAGTGTATGGGTTGACTGAAGGGTGACTTACTGCCCTTAATCTTTCTTTGTGCTGTGAGCATTGGTCAGTATATATTTCGGTAAAAAGGAAAAGCATCAACTCAATCTACCATATTGCTTAAGTAGATGTTAGTTATGGGAGCTTTTACTATATTTAAGAGTTTACTGAAAAAGGAACACTTGGGGGTTCCCTGGTGGTCAAGTGGTTAGGACTCTGTGCTTTCAGTACTGAGGGCATGAGTTTAATCCCTGGTCAGGAAACTAAAATCCTACAAGCTGTCTGGCATGGCCAAAGAGAAAGAAACACTCAATAGACATACCACAGTCTCAATGTACTCTTGTACTCAATTCCTTCTTGAAAATGCCCCCACCCAAAATGTGCATCAGCTAGTGTTAACAATGGTTAGTATTTATTTAGTGCTTATAATGGTGCCAAGAACTTTAGATACATTATTTTATTTAATACTCATGACAACCATACGAAGTAGGCGGTATTATGCCCGTTTTATAGATGAGATAACTAAGAATTAAGAAACTCGCTAAATGTCACACATCAGAAGACATTCAAGCCCAAGCAGTCTGGCTCAAGATCCCACACTTACTAATATTATACCCTGTAGTCAACTATTAGACAAGCCAGTCAGGAAGCATAACATGTGGTGCCACCCTACCAGCCACCTCTTGCTTTCTCTTCATATTCCAATGGTAGACTGTACCAAAGAGGGAGGCAAAATATCTATGGCAGGACTTCCCTGGTTGTCCAGTGGTTAAGTATCCATTAGACAATGCAGGAGACACGGGTTTGATCCCTGGTTTGGGAACTAAAACCCCACATGCTGCAGAGCAATCAAGCCCCTACACCAGGACTACTGAAGTTTGTGTACCCTAGAGCCCATGCTCCACAACAAAAGAAGCCACCACAATGAGAAGCCTATATAGTGCAACTAGAGAGTAGCCCCCATTCATTTCAACTAGAGAAAAGCCTGCACACAGCAATGAAGACCCAGCACAGCCAATAAATAAAAATTAATTAATTAAAAAATACATGTATGGCAATGCTCCTAACCAGACCTCTTTGCTTCTTTATCTCCTTAGCGCTGACCCAGCAAGATAAACAGGGACCACAAGGGGATATGTACCGAGTTTCTTTACGAGTAGCAGCATTCTTTTTTTTTTTTTTTTTTTACAAACTTTTCTTTTTTACTTCTCTCTAGGTTTAGCTATCATCTCTGAAGCCTCAAGGACAACCATTATTCCCTCTTGGTTTTATCACTCTAGGGGCTACTCACTTACCTTCTGTCTCCAGAAATTACTGCAAGTAATCTGTCTTCCAGTCTTCCATGGAAGTATGAGAAAAGAGATCAGGACTCTGCCTCGTTGCTCTGGCTAAGGCAAGTTAGCCCTTAGAATCAAGAGATTAGATGGAGCCTCACTGAATGGTATAGCTAGACAGCCATATCAACCAGCTGTGGAAGTTAGGCTGCAGATTTAAAAAAAGAAAAAAGATAAAAAGAGAACCATGCTAAGGAAAAGGAAGAGGCTTTCAGAGACTGGAATCATGGAGACCTCTGTCTAGAAGGTCCATATAAGGCAAACACATTGCCAGTGTATGTCGTCCAGAAACCCTGGGGAGGAGAATTTGTCAAAGGAGAATGGTACCTTCTACCTTTAGTATGTCAGAAGCCATAGTTAGCAGTGCAAGTGTATCAGAAGCCAGAGACACAGGGTTGCCATGGAGATTCACACCTGAAAAAATCTTGCAGGCTATATCAAAGATACCAGCTCACATCTCTTTAGGCTAGATCTGAGCAGCTCAGATGAAAATTCTACCCAGACCAGATTGGGCAGGATGGGGCAGAGTCATGATTTGAGGGCAACCAAAAACTCTACAAAGGCAGTCAGGTAAGGGCTAGGGGAACACTAGCCTGAACCCGTTGGCATCTAAGTGAAGCTCAGAGTCAGCAAAACCCATCATGTTGACAGATTTCAGACAATTAAATCCTCCCATTCTTCAAAGAACCATGGTATGTTGAGGTTTGAGGTCACTCTGTTTCAACTAACATGGGATGTTTAGTTTAAAGATCTAATATTTTTTATTAATTTTTAGTATTTTTTATTAAAAATGGAGAGATTGGTATGTCTGTTTCAGGGATGGAAGAATTTATGTCTGTGGTATTTTAATCGAGGAACTTCATCCAGCCTTCACCCCCAAACAGGTCCAAACAAAGGAGTAGATGGTGATGACTGTGAAGGAGGCAAATTCCAGGGGCATAAGAGAGAAGAGAAAAGGAGTAGGCCATAAGGATTCCTCCTTGATGAGAAAAGAACCATGAACCTTTACCTAGCCACATACGTTATGGGATCATGGAATTTAGCTTGCCAAAAAACAGAGAGGATTAGAATTTTCCATGTGACCGTGGGCAAATCATTTCACTTCTCTGGGTCACGGATTTCTCATCTATTAAGTGAGAGCAGTTATATATGCCCTAGTTACCTGTGAAAAATTGCATTATTGACCCCTAATTCTTTGCCCCTCCCATCTCCCATCCATTGACTCTGGGTTTGATCATGGGAACTTGCTTTGGCAAATTGGACAGTGTGGAAGTAACAGTAAGACAATTCTGAGGCCAGGCCTTAAAAGGCATTACTGTTTTTACCCATTCTTGCATTTCTGCTTCACCAGGAAAATAACAAGCTCAGGGTAGCCTGTGGTTCCAGGAGGAGGATGAGGAACATGTGAAACACAGCCACTCCCAGCCTAAACCAGGTAACTCCTGGGCTTGCTACAGAGTCATGACCAAGCCCAACTAAGACTGGCCTATGCCCGAGAAACTGGTGAGAAAACTTTTAAGCCACTGGGTTTTGGGATGGTTTATTACATAGTGACAGTTATTTACTATGTTAATTTGTAGAGGTGATATGAGTTTCAAATGTGATAATATACAAGAGTACAAAATCTCCAAGTTTTACATAAATGCAAGGGACTATTTTAAGAATGGTAGTAGCTTGAAGGGCTGGAATGCTAGGGTAAAGTGGAATTTGGTCATGCTCTGTTACTGCAGTTCTTAATTGAAAGGGTCCCCTTTGCCACAAGTAAACGAGGCAGAGCTAAGTCCCAAGGTTCTACCCAAGCAACCTCATCCTGAAGTCATTGCTGCCCATGAGTCCCTGGTCAGGCAGCTGAGGAAGAACAACAAACCCTAGAGTAAAAGGAGATAGAAAAAGGATGGCTTAATGAGAAGCCTGGCAGACTTCTTCAGATAGCAGAACAGGATGCAAACAGCTCTTCAATGTGCCTCTTCAAATACTTGCTCTGTTCACTGAATTGGCCATAAAATTCATCGACGTTGGTGGAGTCTTGTGGGCTGTGGCCGGCAGGCTTGCTGGGCAATAATTCTGTCAGCTCTCTATTCCAAGCAACTGTCTCTGAGAGTTCCAAAAGTTAAACACAGGAAAACCACACCAGCCACAGGCCTCATTAACCAATAAACCCTTGATAGAAAGCAGGATCTCACAGGGTTGTTTCTAGTAAAAAAAAAAAAACTCCCCCAAGGGAGGGGAACAGTTGTACTTAAAAATCCCACTGGGCTGACTAAAGATGCTCCCATCCTTCACAATTTACTTCAGAGTTTGGGTCAGGCCAGAATTTCTACCCATAAAATAAATATCAGAAGGGATATTTAGAAGACCTTGGCAAGAAAAGTATAAGTAAATATAAGAGCACAGGCAGGGGTATTTTGAGAAGTAATATTAACTGGGATCAGTGGACTAGAGAGTAAATTATTTACACTCCTAAAGATTCAGGGCAGACTGAGCCATTTAAGGGAAGGAGGAATGACCATCTGCTGCTCCAGCTACAAGTGACTAGCTTACATGTCACAGGCCAAGCCTTGAACCAGAGCCAAAAACATAAATTGCAACCAGACACAGCCTTAGAAAGTGCCACCTTGGGGGTCTATAAAGGGGGAAAAATTGTGTGCTCTCTTTATTGGCAGCTGGGATTGCTGGTTCTCACTTTATGCAACTGTCCAAAGGGAGCTCTCTCCTTTATAGAGAACGTGAAAATGTGAATTATGTCAAACCACTTCATTTCTACCATGTTTCCCTTGTGAAATCAATCTGTCACCCATTCACTCTGATCCAGGGAAAGCCTACAGTGGATGAATTCCCTTAGTATCCATCCGCCTTCAGGGATACAGGAGAAAACTTGAAATCTAATTAATCAGTTTGAAAATGAAGGTGAAAGTCACTTAGTCGTGTCTGTGGACTATACAGTCCATGGAATTCTCCAGGCCAGAATACTGGACTGGGTAGCCTTTCCCTTCTCCAGGGGATCTTCTCAACACAGGGATCAAACCCAGGTCTCCCACAATGCAGGCAGATTCTTTTCCAGCTGAACCAATTAATCAGTTTACCCTGTCTTTAACCACAATGCCAAAATAGATATGCTTTGACCAAATTCCTTATTACCATCTTACCAAGCCCAAAGCTTGGCAACTTGCATCCAACAGGTCTTTCCAATTTGCCTTTCACTCAGTTTCATCTCTGGATTTGTCCTGCTTCTCTCCCGTTCCATTGCTCTGCCCTATAAAAGGCTCCATTCCCCATGCTTTGCTTACTGTAACAGCCTGTGAGATCCCTGGCTTTTAGGTTTTCTCTGACCTTTCTTCATGTTGTACTTCGGTCATCTTCCCCAGCTATCATTTTGAAAAATCAGTTCATTCGCCTTTTTTTTCACAGAATGAGAATGCCTTCCAGTTTCTTACATCATCAAAGCCTCTGTGTGACAACCCTGTTGCTCTAACTTCACTCATTGCATCAACCACCAACTTCACGCTCATCCCTAGAACCCTAATCCCCTCCTTTGAAACTGCTCATAACATTTCCTTTGGCTGGAATGCTCCTTGAGACCTCCTCAACATTCCTGCCATTCCATGTATGCATAAGCAGCCTCCATGAAAACTATCCTAATAACACGGTTCAGTTCAGCTCAGTCGCTCAGTCGTGTCCATCTCTCTGTGACTCCATGGACTGCAGCACGCCAAGCTTCCCTGTCCATCATTCCCTGTGCTTCGATTCCTGACCCAGGGATCGAATCCTTGTCTCTAACATCTCCTGCAATGGCAGGCACTAGTGCCACATGGGAAGATTTCTAATGGAATATCTGTATATCTATTTCTACTTATCTATATATATGCAAACATATATGCTATATTAAATGAAACAATACAGGTTAGAGAAGAATATAATATGTTTAAATCTCAATTTTATGTGTATCTTAGTTTTTATTGTTGCATAACAAATTTCCACAAACTTAGAAGTTTAAAACAAAGCAAATTTATTAAGTCACAATTTCCATGAGCCAGGCCTCTGAGCATGGTTTAACTGCTGCCAAGAGTCTCTCTTGGGGCTTCCCAGGTGGTGCTAGTGGTAAAGAACTTGCCTGCTAATGCAGAAGACACAAGTGATGCAGGTTCAATCGCTAGGTCGGGAAGATCCCCTGAAGGAGGGCATGGCAACCCACTCCAGTATTCTTGCCTGGAGAATCCCATGGATAGATGAACCTGCCGAGCTATAGTCCATGGGGTCACAAAGAGTCGGAAACAACTGAAGTGAGTTAGCATGCACACATGCACACGGTGGAGAAGGCGATGGCACCCCACTCTAGTACTCTTGCCTGGAAAACCCCATGGATGGAGGAGCCTGGTAGGCTGCAGTCCATGGGGTCGCTAAGAGTTGGACACAACTGAGTGACTTCACTTTCCCTTTTCACTTTCATGCATTGGAGAAGGAAATGGCAACCCACTCCAGTGTTCTTGCCTGGAGAATCCCAGGGACGGGGGAGCCTGGTGGGCTGCCGTCTATGGGGTCGCACAGAGTCAGACACGACAGAAGTGACTTAGCAGCAGCAGCAGCAGCAGTCCTGAGAGGGCCAGTCTCTCCCTAGACAGCAGGCCCCAGAGGCCAAAGTATCAAGAAAACAGACTAAAAGAAAATATAGTTAGTACACTCACCAGGTTGAAATGACAGCATCAGCAGGGCTCTGATCCAGGCTCACTGCTTATTGGCAGAATTCAGGGCCTTGTGATCTCAAGACTAAGGCCCCTGATTTATTACTGGCTGACTGTTGGGGAATCACTCTTATCCCCTAGAGGCTGCTCTCAGGTCCCAGCCGCATGGCCCTTTCAAAAAGCAAATATTCCTCTTTGAAGTTGGCTGGAAATTCGTATATAATGTAATGGAATTACAAGTATGACTATCCTAACACCTTTGACATAAAATATGACTTGATTAAGGGAGTGATAGCACATCATACTCACAGATCTGCCCACACTCAAGAAAAGGGGATTGTGTACGGCATATAGGCAGGGAACAGCCATCTTAGCATTTTTCCTTCCACAATATGGAATTATGCATATGTATATTTTTGGATGGGATAAAAGTCTGGAAAGATATATCTACATACATGGAGAGAGAGTGGGAGTATATTAAAATGAATAATCTCTGCTGAGGTCATTTCAGGTGGATTTGTTTTTTAGGTATTAATTGTTAGCATATATAGGACTTGGGAATTATGGCTGCCCAATGCTGGAGCGAGATATCCCAAGTCCAAAGGCAGAGAAGAGCCAGCAAGATGGTAGGTGCTGGAGGGGTGGCTGTGCAGTGCTGGAGTGAATTTGAGGAGACACCCCATGTCCAAGGGCAAAGGAGAAGCCCCAAAAAGATGGTAGGAGGGGGAAAATCACATTTAGAATCAAACCCCAGTCCCACCATAGATGCTCAGAGGGCTCAAACAAACCTTGTGCACACCAGGACCTAGAGACCCCACAGAGACTGAGACAGAACTGAGTTTGAGTGTCTCCTGTGGAGGTATGGGTCAGCAGTGGACTGCCGCAGGGGCAGGGGCTCTGGGTGCACCAGACTTGGTTATGGCATAAGCCCTCTTGGAGGAGGCCACCATTAACCCCACCATAGAACTATCAGAACTTACACAGGACTGGGAAACAGACTCCTGGAGGTCACAGATAGAATCTTATGTGCGCCAGGACCCAGGAGAAGGGAGCAGTGACCCCAAAAGAAACTGACCCAGACTTGCCTGTGAGTGTCCAGGAGTCTCCAGTGGAGGCGTAGGTCCGCAGTGGCCTGCTGCAGGGTTGGGGGCATTGAGTGCAGAAGTGCGTGCATGAGATCTTTTGAAGGAGGTCACATTATCTTCATTACCTCCACCACAGTTTGGCCCCAGGTAAATAAGAGGGCAGGAACACAGCCCCACCCATCAACAGAAAATTGGATTAAAGATTTACTCAGCATGGTCCCACCCATCAGAACAAGACCCAGTTTCCCCTTCAGTCTTGTCTCTCCCTTCAGGAAGCTTCCATAAGCCTCTTATCCTTCTCCATCAGAGGGCAGACAGACTGAAAACCACCAGCAGACAAAACTAACCGATCTGATCACATGGATCATAGCCTTGTCTAACTCAGTGAAACTATGAGCCATGCCGTGTAGGACCACCCAGTGTGGACAGGTCATGGTGGGGAGTTCAGACAAGATGTCCACTGGAGAAGGGAATGGAAAAGCACTTCAGTATTTTTGCCTTGAGAACCCCATGAACAGTATGAAAAGGCAAAAAGAGAGGACACGAAAGATGAACTCCCCAGGTCAGTAGGTGCCCAATATGCTACTGGAGATTAGTGGAGAAATAATTCCCAAAAGAATGAAGAGATGGAGCCAAAGCAACAACACCCAGTTGTGGATGTGACTTGTGATGAAAGTAAACTCCGATGCTGTGAAGAGCAATATTTCATGGGAACCTGGAATGTTAGGTCCATGAATCAAGATAAATTGGAAGTGGTCAAACAGGAGATGGTGAGAGCCCACATCGACATTTTAGGAGTCAGCAAACTAAAATGAACTGGAATGAGTGAATTTAATTCAGATGACCATTAAATCTACTACTGTGGGCAATAATCCCTTAGACGAAATGGAGTAGGCATCATAGTCAAATGAAGAGTCCAAAATGCAATATTTGGATGCAATCTCAAAAATGACAAAATGATCTCTGTTTGTTTCCAAGGCAAACCATGCAATATCACAGTAATACAAGTCTATGCCCTGAGCAGTAATGCTGAAGAAGCTGAAGTTGAACTGTTCTATGAAGACCTACAAAATCTTCAAGAGCTAACACCCAAAAAAGATGTTGTTTTCATTATAAGGGACTGGAATGCAAAAGTAGGAAGTCAAGAAACACCTGGAGTAACAGGAAAATTTGGCCTTGCAGGATGAAGCAGGGCAAAGGCTCGTAGAGTTTTTCCAAGAGAATGCACTGGTGATAAAAACACTCTCTTCCAACAACACAAGAGAAGACTACATATGGACATCACCAGATGGTCAACACTGAAATCAGACTGATTATATTCTTTGCAGCCAAAGATGGAGAAGCTCTATATAGTCAGCAAAAACAAGACCAGGGGCTGACTGTGGCTCAGATCATGATCTCCTTATTGCCAAATTCAGACTTAAATTGAAGAAACTAGGGAAAACCACTAGACCATTAAAGTATTACCTAAATTGAATCCCTCACGACTATACAGTAGAAGTGAGAAATAGATTTATGGGATTAGATCTGATAGAGTACCTGAAGAACTATGCACGGAGGTTTGTGACATTGTAAAAGAGGCAGTGATCAAGACCATCCCCCAAAAAAAGAAATGCAAAAAGGTAAAATGGCTGTCTGAGGAGGCCTTACAAATAGCTGTGAAAAGAAGAGACATGAAAGGCAAGGGAGAAAAGGAAAGGTATATCCATTTGAATGCAGAGTTCCAAAGAACAGCAAGGAGAGATAAGAAAGCCTTTCTCAGTGATCACTGCAAAGAAATATAGGAAAACAATAGAATGGGAAAGACTAGAGATCTCTTCAAGAAAATCAGAGACACCAAGGGAACTTTTCATAAAAAGATGGGCACAATAAAGGACAAAAATGGAATGGACCTAACAGAAGCAGAAGATATTAAGAAGAGGTGGCAAGAATACACAGAATAACTATACAAAAAAAATTCATGACTCAGATAACCACGATGGTGTGATCACTCACCTAGAGCCAGACATCCTGGAATGTGAAGTCAAGTGGGCCTTAGGAAGCATCACTACGAACAAAGCTAGTGGAGGTGATGGAATTCCAGTTGAGCTATTTCAAATCTTGAAAGATGATGCTGTGAAAGTGCTACACTCAATATGTTAGCAAATTTGGAATACTCAGCAGGGGTTCCAGGACTGGAAAACATCAGTTTTCATTCCAATCCCAAAGAAGGGCAATGCCAAAGAATGCTAAAACTACCACAAAACTGCAGTCATCTCACATGCTAGCAAAGTAATGCTCAAAATTCTCTAAGCCAGGCTTCAACAGTACATGAAGCATGAACTTCCAGATGTTCAAGCTGGATTTTAAAAAGGCAGAGGAACCAGACATCAAATTGCCAACATCTGTTGGATCATTGAAAAAGCAAGATTCCAGAAAAATATCTACTTCTGCTTTATTCACTATGCCAAAGCCTTTGACTGTGTGGATCACAACAAACTGAGGAAAATTCTTCAAGAGATGGGAATACCAGACCACCTGACCTGCCTCCTGAGAAATCTGTATGCAGGTGAGGAAGCCACATTTACAACTGGACATGGAATAATAGACTGGTTACAAATTGGGAAAGGACTATGTCAAGGCTGTATGTTGTCACCCTTATTTAACTTATATGCAGAGTGCATCATGAGAAATGGTGGGCTGGATGGAGCACAAGCTGGAATGAAGATTGCCAGGAGAAATATCAATAACCTCAGATATGCAGATGACATCACCCTTATGGCAGAAAGTGAAGAGGAACTAAAGAGCCTGGTAATGAAAGTGAAAGAGGAGAGTGAAAAATTTGGCTTAAAACTGAACATTCAGAAAACTAAGATCATGGCATCTGGTCCCATCACTTCATGGCAAATATATGGGGAAGCAATGGAAACAGTGAGAGACTTTATTTGGGGGGGTTCCAAAATCACTGCAGATGGTGACTGCAGCTATGAAATTAAAACATGCTTGCTCCTTGGAAGAAAAATTATGACCAACCTAGACAGCATATTAAAAAGCAGAGACATTACTTTACCAACAAAGGTCTGTCTAGTCAAAGCCGTGGTTTTTCCAGTAGTCATGGATGGATGTGAGAGTTGGAGTATCAAGGAAGCTGAGTGCCAAAAAAGTGATGCTTTTGAACTGTGGTGTTGGAGAAGACTCTTGAGAGTCCCTTGGACTGCAAAGAGATCCAACCAGTCCATCCTAAAGGAAATCAGTCCTGAATATTCATTGGAAGGACTGATGCTGAAGCTGAAACTCCAATACTTTGGCCACCTGATGCGAAGAGCTGACTGATTTGAAAAGACCCTAATGCTGGGAAGAATTGGGGTCAGGAGGAGAAGGGGATGACAGTGGATGAGATGGTTGGATCGCATCACCAACTCTATGGACATGAGTTTGAGTAAACTCTGGGAGTGGGTGATAGACAAGGAGGCCTGGCATGCTGCAGTCTATTCGGTCACAAAGAGTCAGACATGACTGAAGAACTGAACTGATAGTACTTTGGAAGCAAGGAAGGAAAAGAGGAAGAAGGAAATAACCCTCAGTTGCTTACTGAAATGAGCATAAATTCATCCTGTCAAAACAGGTTCCCCATAACATAATCCCACTTCTGCTTAAGGAATCATCTTCCAATAACCCCATCAAATGTCCCTATATTTTAGCCAAATTATCCTACCCTGGCTCATATTTTACGTTGTGCTTTTCTACATGTGTGGTACACTCATATTATTTCACTGTTTCATTTCTTTCAAAATCTGTTCCCTCAAGGCCCATGGCTGTTTGCTCTGCAAACTCACCCTTGACTCTACCAGGCATGAGGTGCTTCCTCTTGATTTTGGAATCCCTGAGCAATAGACTGTAGGGGTTAAGCTCCTAAATTCTAAGGTCATATTGCCTAGATTCTGTTCCTGGCTCTTGCTACCTTCTAGCCAAGAAATCTGCGGGTAAATTGCTTAACCTTTAATAAGCTAGGACCACTGCACAGAAGAGATAAGGCAAGTAGGAGAAGAGGGGCTTTTATCCACAACCCAAGGAGAACTAGCAGAGTGGGAACACTGGAATTGAAATATCAAAGTCAGTAACTCAAAGGAAACCACATATGTCTTCAGAAGGAAATCAACTCTGGGGGTTCAAATCAGTGGAGCTTTGAAGTTCAAGTCCAAAATGTAACCTTCGCCTTGGAAAATTCCCCAGTCAAAGTCACAGAAACTAAACAGGAAGCAAATGCTTCAGGAGACCACAGGCAATGCCATTAATGATGCTTCCCAGTCTATGTCTCCAAAACAGAGGGTTCTTCCCATTTAGGTCTCTTTGTAGTGATGTATGAGTATGTTAACTGCAAGTGAGGAAATCCCTTCACTGTGATTTTTTTTTGAGAATTAATTTCATCCAAGAAAAACAAGCATCCTTTTTGACAATTTTCTTCTCTATTTATGCCAGTCCAATTATGAGAGGCAAAGCAATGAATACTATTTTCCAGACCTGTGCATTAAAGAAACCTAGTACAACACCCTCTATTTAGCTCTCTGTCCTGGCACAGTTGGGCATACTAGGATTGCCAATCCCTGCCAGGTTCCTGAGAAGGGAAGGATGTGCCTTGACTCCAAAAAATAATATATGAAATTGGTATCTATCTAAGAAACCAATTTAACTCAGCATGGACTTGGATTCTGGTTCACAAATCCTCATTTTCTTTGCCTATATAATAATTGGGAGCCACATCACTGAAAGATATCACTCTAATTTTTTTAACCATTTAAAATTTTTAATTTATTTTTTATTGAAGGATAATTGCTTTACAGAATTTTGCTGTTTTCTGTCAAACATCAACATGAATCAGCCATAGGTGTACATATACCCCTCACTCTTGAAACTCTCTCCCATCTCCCTCCCCACCCCACCCCTTTAGGTTGATACAGAGCCCCTGTTTGAGTTCCCTGAGCTATGCAGCAAATTCCTGTTGGCTATCTATTTTCCATACGGTAATGTAAGTTTCTATGTTACTCTTTCCATACATCTCACCCTCTCCTCCCCTCTCCCCATGTCTGTAAGTCTATTCTCTATGTCTGTTTCTCCATTACTGCCTGGTAAATAAATTATTCACTACCAGTTTTCTAAATTCTGTATATATATATATATATATATATATGTTAGAATATGGTATCTTTCTCTTTCTGACTCATTTCACTCTGTATATTAGATTCTGGGTTCACCCACCTCATTAGAACTGACTCAAATGCATTTCTTTTTATGACTGAGTAATATTCCGTTGTGTATATACACCACACCTTCTTTATCCACTCATCTGTCCATGGACATATAGGTTGCTTCCATGTTCTAGCTATTGCAAATAGTGCTACAATAAACAATGGGATACATGTGTCTCTTTCAATTTGAGTTTCTTCAGAGTATATGCCTAGGAGTGGGATTGCTGGGTCATCTGGTGATTTTATTCCTAGTTTTTTAAGGAATCTCCATACCATCTTCCAGAGTGGCTATATCAATTTACATTCCCACAAACAGTGCAAGAGTGTTCCCTTTTCTCCACACCCTCTCCAGCATTTGTTGTTTGTAGACTTTTTGATGATGGCCATTCTGACTGGTGTGAGGTGATATTTCATTGTGGTTTTGATTTGCATTTCTCTAATAATGAGTGATGTCAAGCATCTTTTCATGTGTTTGTTAGCCATCTGTATGTCTTCTTTGGAGAAATGTCTGTCTAGTACACAGAATAGGTAGGTGTTAAGGAACACTTGCTATGTACCTGTTCATTCAAAGAGAATGTTTGCACTGGGGTGTCTTTACCTTAAGAGGAACAATCTCTTTTGTCCATAGGATAGCTCTCTGAAGTTTCAGCTGGGGGGAAGTGAGCCTCAAATAAGGCTCTCTTTTGAGGGTGTGAGTCTCTCATTCTTATTCTCTTCAGTAGCTGTAACTGACAATTGTGGGATCTGACATCCTTGATTACAGGTAATGGCAGGACACAGTGCTTTATAACTGGAGCACTTTAAAAAGCCTTTAAAATCTGCCATGACAAGGGCATAAAAGTGATGAGAATGTATTAGATATGGGCTCTCAAGAAAAAAGAGGTCTTGGGAGGAAGGTAGAGCCTCTTTAATGGAGGGTGCTGGGGGAGGAAGATTGTTGGGTACTAATTTACTGTTTGAAACGATATTCTGGTTATATAAGACAACATCTGAAGAAGGGCCACATTTGAGAAATGTGAACAAGAAGCCCAAAATACAGACAGAATTATAACACATTCAATAGGTTTAGTGTTATATTTATCGATTTGCTAATACTACTCTATTGCCCTGCCTGAATGGTAGAGGAGAGAGAACTCTTGTGCTTTAGATTTAATCCACTGAAAAGAAACATACAAAGACCTAAAGCTGAATTGTCCTCTTGTATATTATTGGGTGAAACTCTCAATAAGTTTTTTTTTTCAAAGACCACAAAAACCTCTTTGATTTGCCTCATTTGTGGCAATTCACTATTTGGATCCAAAACACTTCACAGATCTGGAGCCAACCTGTGCAAAGAATGTTTTCCAAATCAATAAAGCAGAGGGGTCAGAAAAACAGGTACTCAGCTAGCAAATGTTTGCAATTTATTCAGTGCTAATGGTCATCGACAGTTCAAGTATTCACCCCAATCTTTTGATAGTATGGTCAATGAGGGCTTAGTTAGAATAAGTGGAACAAAGTTCTAGTTTTTGGAGCTCATAAAACATGAAGCTTCAAATACACCTCCAAGCCTAACAAAGGTTTCCTTTTCACCTTCACCTGGTAAACAACTTAACCTGTTAGTATCCATTTCTTATTGGGTAAAAACACACACCCAGTCTCTTGAGTTATCCCCCTTTATATTAACTCTCCATCTCCACCCTTCGTTTTATCCAAATATGAAGGTCTTACTGAAAACAAAATTGTACCTGGCAAAGAACATTTTGTTAAGTCAGAAACCATCAGCTCTTTCCCAGGTGACCCAAATGGTGTGCTCTGGGTCTAGTGGATGCCCAATGGGAAACCAAATTTGATAGGGCGCAGCAAGACTGTGTTTACTGAATATACTCCATTGTGACCTCTTGTGGACAGGTTCACAGTGAGAGAGTCCAGGAGTAGACAAAGTGGTTGCTGCCCCATTCTCTCAAAGATTTAGGAAAGGTTCGAACAGGAGTGGAGATTTCTGAGTTTCCCTAAAGCTAAGTTCCTCTGCTGAGTTTATGATTAACATCTCTGTCCAAAATTATATTCTCTTTCTTGTCCCGAACTTGTTCCCCTCAAGATTCAGGAATATCAAAGAAAAGGGGATATTGAAACATATGCAAGCCCCAGTATCTCTGTCCTTTGAAGTAAAAGGCTTTTGCTTTAGTCTCCCAGGCCTCCCTTGAGTCTCAAAAGGCTGGCTCAAGAGTTAATGATTAGGAAATGTGAAGATGTATAAACAAAGAATACTTGTTGAGCCAGGAAACTGGTAACAATTTAGGTTATAAATCCGCCACACAGAAGAATCACTGAACTCTCAGTTCCCTGAAAGATATAGATAAAGGTCTGACACACATTCCTAAGTTGTTTTTACAGGAAGCAGACCCCCACCAGAAGAAAACTGATGACTGCAAGCACATAGACTCCAGACTGGTTGAAACCAGAAGACTGATGATGCAAAAAATTTCACCTTGATGCCAACCTACCTGAGAACTGTACACAAGCTGATCACATACCCTTCAGCCACCTCACTCACACTGCCTTTTACAACCCTTTCCTGAAAGCCCTAGGGGAATTTTGGTCTTTTAAGCATGAGCTGCCCATTCTTCTTGCTTGGTGCCCTGCAATAAACGCTGTACTTTCTGTCACCGCAATGTGGTGACAGTAGATTGGGCTTTACTGCACAAAGGAGAATGGACCCAAATTTGGTTCTGTAACAAGGAAAGTCTTCCCCTGAGAGTCACAATCTGGAATCCAAATCAGCACTATAAGTTCCATCTCAACCCCTTCCACCAAAGCATTTCTTTGGGCTGTTAGTTTTCTATATTCAAACCCTATGCATGTTATACTTCAAAAATTGCTATTGTTTAGTGTAAAAAATAATGATGCTAATAATAGAGCAGTGGTGTGATTATAAGAGGAGAGAGCTCACATGGGGAGAAATTTGAAATATTACACTGCAATGTCTGAGTAGAAGGTTTTAAACATTACCAACTGGATAGCACCCAGACCTGACTTCCTGCAGATTTTTTAATCTGTGTTGCTCAAGAAAGCATACAGAGCTAGTGCAAAATGTTCTGTGGGAAGACTCAGCCAGATATACACTTGGTTTGTATGGTACCTTGAAAGAACTGCCATTTTTTAGCAATAGTTTCTTGCCTGACAAAAGCAGATCAATTGTATGCCCACCTACCATCTCTTGTGGAAGCTAGATCATATATATTGTGTGCTAAAACTTTCTCCATCAGGAAGATAGCCTTGGGGTTCTAGGGCATGCAATATGGATGCCCTTGTGAAAGTTAATTTCAGCTACAGGTGTTAGTGATTTTATTAGGAAAGAAAGAAAGTGAGCTGTTTCAGGACTATGGCATAAACACATTGAATGACCCTGCTTTCTTTGCCAGGCCAAATGTGGGCATAAGTCAAACAAAATGTTCAACTCCATCTCTAGCTTGGTGTCACTGATTGGGGAAATGGAACAACTCTGGCAGTTTGTTTGAGATAAGCTCAAAATTGTATGGAGGTATGGGGGCTGGAAGTCAAACAACCTCAAACCAAATTAATCAGATTTTTAATTTTTGAGGTGCAATTTTATTTGGAATGTTTTAAAGCCAGGAATCATAATGTTCTTAAAACTGGATCAGGACCTCTCCTGCATTGATAGGAGCCTGAACTTGAAAAGTGGTGGCTAGTTGTCCCCATATTTTCGTCCTCCCATTCTTCACTAGGTGGTAAAACTCTGACATTTTAACTGGGCACATAGTCACCCAGAATAAAAACCATAATTCTTGATCTCACTTTCAGAGTCTCAAGTGAGACTTACTTGAGTCTAAATTTCTGAGACTCAATTCTGGCCAACTGGATGTAAGGGAAAGGGATGTCACATGATTTCTAAGCATCTTTAAATGGGAGGGCATACTATTTTCCCCTAGTCTTCAAACCGACTGGTTGGAATGCAGATATGATGGCTGGAGCTAGAGTAGTCATTTTGGATCATAAATTGGCAACCATATGTTGAGAATGGGAGAACATCAACACAGAAGGAACCTGGGTCCCTTGGGATCATGCAGATCCCATATAAGTCCTCAACTATCTACATGGACTTTCATATCATCTCAGACACTGAATTTGAAGTTCTATTCTTGTCTTTTAAATGTCTCCCATGTCTTTATTTAACATGTTCAATTCTTCATCTAGCTTCTTGAACAAATGGAAAATAGTCATAATAACTGTTTAAAAGGCTTTGTATACCAGTCCCATCATTTGTGTTATTTCTGAGTTAGTTTAAATTAATTTATTTCTCTCTGTATTATGGGTTTATATTTTCCTTCTTTTGGATACCTAGAAGTTTTTGATTGGATATCAGATGTGACTTTTATTTTGCTGGATATTTTGTATTTCTATATATAGTCTTGGGCTTTGTTCTGAAACAGAGTTAACTTACTTGGAAAAAGTTTGATCCTTTCAAGGCTCTTTTTTAAAACTTCATTAGGCAGTTCTAGAGCAGCCTTGAATTTAGGGCTAACTTGGCACCATTATTGAGTCAAGACCCTTTTGAGAACGCTGATACTCTGAATTATGAGATTTTTCCATTCTGGCTGGAAGGAACAGGCACTATTTATAGTCCTGTATTATGGTATCTGAGGATTGTTTCTTCTGATCCCTTTGGGTGGTTCTTTTCCTAGCCTCATATACATGTGTTGATCAGAATTCAGTTGACGAATTAGGGGGGACTCTGCAAGTCTCCGAAGTTCTCTTTGTATACAGTTTCCTTTTCTCTGGTATCTTGTCTTGCAAATTCTAGCTGTCCTAGTTTTTCCAATTCCCAGCTTCATATCCTCATCCACCTGGCCCTGCCTGGGTTCCTTCTCCCTGTACTGCTGCCTGGAACCTCTCTCCAGGCAGTAAGCTGGGGGAATCATAGGGCTCACCTTGTTTGTTTCCTGTCTCTCAGAGATCACTGTTCTTTGTTGCCTGGTGTCCGATGTCTGAAGACTAATGTTTTCATTTTGTCTGGTTTTTCACTTGTTTCAGGCAGGAGGGTAAATCCAGTCCCTGTTACTCCATCTTGGCCAGAACTACGGACTTCTACATCAGAGAGAAATAAATGACTGTATTGTTTAACCCACTGTTATTTTGGGTTTTCTGTCATTTTCAGCCAAGTCTAATCCTAACAAATACAGGGCTGATCCTTGATTTATTTAGAGCAGTTTTTTACTTTAATATAGAGAAGCTAAGATTTTTAGAATAACTAGAGTCTTAAATAGTGCCTGAGTAAGGTCAAATACCTGGATGAAACTGAAAGCTCTGTCATTTCCCATGAGAAGAGTAGTACTTAAGTAGCGAAATCAATTCCAGCTTCTGCCAGTTGAAAAAACAAGGTACATTTTTTTTGCTTAGTGTGATTAATTTCTTGTTCATGGAGACAGTACAGCAGAGAGATATTTATTCCATAAACTTTCCCTGAACACCTATGGTTGCCTAGGCACTAGACTACATTCTAGGAATACATATATGTATAAATTGGAACATAAGCCTCCACCAGCAGTTCACAATTTAGATAAGGAACCCCTTATTTATATAAGATCCCGTGTCATGTGAATAGCTCATAAATTTGGCTAAGAGGTTTAGTGCCATTTTTAAATAATAAATCCCATCTTCTATTTTTTCCTTTTAATTAGGGAAAATGCCTTTTCAACCCATGGTTCTGCAGTGAACTATGTAATTTATACCTTCAGTAATAAAGTAATTCATACTTGTGGCATAAAGAAGCTTCTCCTTTAACAGGATATTCATACAAACTCAAAACTTGACTAATATCAGTGCAATGGAGAAAATGGACTGATATCACCAGTTGGATACCACCCTAGCCCAATGATTGAGTTTAACATTATCAATAATGGCCAAAATGACATGTTCCTTTGTTTTGAGGCACTAAGAAGGATATAACATTATGGAATTCAAAAAAATTTAAGCTTAATGTATTCATTAGTCACTCAGTCATGTCCGACTCTTTGTGACTCCATGGACTGTAGCCTGTCAAGCTCTTGTGTCCATGGGGCTTCTCCAGGCAAGAATACTGGAGTGGGTTGTCATTTCCTCCTCCCGGGGATCTTCCAAACCCAGGGATCGAACCTGGGTCTCCTGCATTGCAGACAGATTCCTTACCATCTGAACCACCAGGGAAGCCAGAGAAATAATCAGAGGAAGCAAACTGAGAGACATTCAACAAAACAGCTGGCCTGGGCTCTTAAAAAAATTGCTCATGTCATAAAAGGCAAAAGGAAAAAAGTGGAGGGTGGCATTCCAGATTAAAGGAGACCAAAGATACTGAAAACTAAATGCAATTTGTAATATTTTATTGAAAAAAATATATAAGTACATTATTGATACAATAGGTGAAGTGTGAAAATGAACTTTATGAATGTGTGTGTGCTAAGTTGCTTCAATCATGTCTGACTCTTTTGCAGCTCTATGGACTATAGCCCTCCAGGCTCCTCTGTCCATGTGATTTCCCAGACAAGAATATGGAGTGAGTTGTCATGCCCTTCTCCAGGGGATCTTCCTGACCCAGGGATCGAACCCACATCATTCATGTCTCCTGCATTGGCAGGTGGGTTCTTTACCCCTAGCACCACCTGGAAAGCCCTATAGACTTTATACCTGTCTGTTGTATCAGTGTTATATTTCCTGAGTGTGATGACTATACTGTAGTTTCATAGGATAGATCCCTTGTTTTTAGGAGACCCTTACTCAAGTATTGCAGAGGTAAAGAATCAAGATATCTACAAATACTTCTCAAATAGTTCATAAGCCTTTCCCTGGTGGCTCAGACAGTAACAAGTCTGCCTGCAATGCGGAAGACCTGGGTTTGATCTCTGGGTTGGGAAGATGCCCTGGAGAAGGAGATAGCAATCCACTCTAATATTCTTGCCTGGAGAATCTTGCCATGGACTGAGGAGCCTGGCAGGCTACAGTCCATGGGGTTGCAAAGAGTCGGACACAACTGAGCAAATAACATACACACAAAATAAAGTAGATGTGGGAAAATATGAAGACTAGGTAAATCTAGGTGAAGGCTATATGGGCTCTCATTGTTTTATTCTTGTAACTTTAATGAACGTTTGAAAACATTCAAACTAGAAAGTTGGTGGGAAAATGAAAAGCTTGACAAGCAGAAAAAAAAATTATCTCATCCTTATGATAGGTGCTTGGCTTTACTGAGAAGTTTCATGAGTGGCCAGATCTGGACCTGCAGGAAGTAACCAGAAGTTTCTCTGTTCCCCTGGACCATTCTTTAAATTATCCAACTAGCTGGAGTATCATAACCCATTACCTTGTATTCCCTTCCTTCTCCCTTTTTCACATACTAAAACCAAGCTCCTTGAATAATGCCTATACTTGAATTCTCATTGGGTTTATATAAGCTCAGGAAAGCTACTGATTCAAAGTTAGTATTCTGCATCTAATAATGTGTTGGAACTGGCCTGCACTACTTCATAATGGCTAGCACTGGTTCACAGAAGCCAATCACAATGGTAGCTTGAAATCACCCTGGTAGAAATATTTATGATGTGATGTCTGCACATGCTACAAATCAGGGTCCTTTTACCCCTTCTCTCAGAGCCAGTGGTTAAACATTTACCATAACACTACTGACTTTCCTCCTTATCCTGTGTGAAGTCTCCTGCAGGCCTTGTAATTGGTTTACAGCCCTTCTAAAGAATCCTGAAGTTCTCTGAGGCTTGCAAACAAATATCCCATAGAATGTTCCTTGGTGGCCTCTATTTGGTCTAATAGTAGACTTTGACTAAACTGAAGATATAGGTAGGAAGGTTGTCTACAGTAGAAAGAAAAAAAAAAAAAACAACTGTTGTCAGTGTTCTCAAAAAAAAGGCGAAAAAACTTTTCATTGGGTGGCAGTTTAATGAAAGTGGAAAAGAGTGTTGGTGCTCAGTCGCTCAGCTGTGTCCGACTTCACAACTGCATGGACTGTAGTCTGCCAGATTCCTCTGTCCATGGGATTCTATCCCAGGAAAGAATACTGGAGTGGGTTGCCATTTGCTACACCAGGGGATCTTCCTGACCCAGGGATCGAACCCACAATGTCTCCTGCATTGGCAGGTGGATTCTTTACTATTGAGCCATCTGGGAAACCCAAAGAATGCCGGAAAGAAAGTGAAAGTCACTCAGTCGTGTCCGACTCCTTGTGACCCCATGGACTATACAGTCCATGGAATTCTCTAGGCCAGAATATTGGACTGGGTAGCCTTTCACTTCTCCAGGGGATCCTCCCAACCCAAGGATCGAACCCAGGTCTCCCGCATTGCAGGAGGTTTCTTTACCAGCTGAGCCACAAGGGAAGCCCAGGAATACTGGAGTGGGTAGCTCATCCCTTCTCCAGCGGATCTTCCTGACCCAGGAATCAAACTGGGGTCTCTTCCGTTGCAGATGGAATCTTTACCAACTGACCTATTAGGGAAGAACAAAGAGTTCTGGACCAGGGGACAAATGGTCCTACCATTTCAGTTCAGTTCACTTCAGTTGCTCAGCCGTGTCAGACTCTGCAACTCCATGGACTGCAGCATGCCAGGCTTCCCTGTCCATTACCAGCTCCTGGAGCTTGCTCAAATTCATGTCCATTGAGTCAGCAATGTCATCCAACCATCTCATCCTCTGTCGTCCCCTTCTCCTGCCTTCAATCATTCCCAGCATCAGGGTCTTTCCCAGTGAGTCAGTGTTTTGCATCAGGTGGCCAAAGTACTGGAATTTCAGCTTCACTATCAGTCCTTCCAATGAGCATTCAGGACTGCTCTCCTTTAGGATGGACTGGTGGGATCTCTTTGCAGTCCAAGGGACTCTCAAGAGTCTTCTCCAATACCACAATTCAAAACCATCAATTCTTAGCACTCAGTTTTCTTTATAGTCCAACTCTCATGTCCATACATGACTACTGGAAAAACGGCAAAGTAATGTCTCTGCTTTGTAATATGCTGTCTAGGTTGGTCATAACTTTTCTTCCAAGGAGCAAGCGTCTTTTAATTTCATGGCTGTAGTCACCATCTGCATTGATTGTGGAGCCCCCCCAAAATAAAGTCTGTCACTGTTTCTATTGTTTCCCCATCTATTTGCCATGAAGTGATGGGACCAGATGCCATGATCTTAGTTTTCTGAATGTTGAGTTTTAAACCACCCTTTTCACTCCCCTCTTTCACTTTCATCAAAAGGCTCTTTAGTTCTTCTTCACTTTCTGCCATAAGGGCAGTGTCATCTGCGTATCTGAGGTTATTGATATTTCTCCCAGCAATCTTGATTCCAGCTTGTGCTTCATCCTGCCCAGCATTTCTCATGATGTACACTGCATGTAAGTTAAATAAGCAGGGTAACAATATATAGCCTTGACATACTCCTTTCTTGATTTGAAACCAGTCTGTTGTTTCATGTCTAGTTCTAATTGTTGCTTCTTGATCTGCATCCAGATTTCCCAAGAGGCAGGTCAGATGGTCTGGTGTTCCCATCTCTTGAAGAATTTTCCACAGTTTGTTGTGATTCACACAGTCAAAGACATTGGCATAGTCAATAAAGCAGAAGTAGATGTTTTTTTTTTAACTCTCTTGCTTTTTCAATGATCCAGAGGATGTTGCCAATTTGATCTCTGGTTCCTCTGCCTTTTCTAAATCCAGCTTGAATATCAAATTTCACAGTTCAGGTACTATTGAAGCTTGGCTTGGAGAATTTTGAGCATTACTTTGCTAGTGTGTGAGATAAATGGAATTGTGCAGTAGTGTAAACATTCTTTGGCATTGCCTTTCTTTGGGATTGGAATGAAAACTGACCTTTTGCAGTCCTATGGCCACTGCTGAGTTTTCCAAATTTGCTGGCATATTGAGTGCAGTGCTTTGAGTCCTATCACTTACTGACTGCATACACTTAGGCAAGGCAGTTAACCTCTATGAGCCACAATTTTCTCATCTGTAAAATGGTAGGAGTATAGTACTATCTCATAGAGTTACTTTCAGGGGATTATCTGTCTTTTCAAATTGAGACTATAATCAGTCACATAGTATCATCAGAGCAAATGTTTAATGAGTGTTTACTCGAAGATAGACATTGTATTAATTTATTTAGAAATATAATCTCAGACTTCAAAATTCTATATGTTGGGAATTATTAAGACTCCCCTAATCTTAGAATAGTGCCTCAAAGTGATGTAGTGTGTGCCTGCTACATGATTATTGTTACTGACAATCCCTTGTGTTTGAGAATAATTGAATTTAGTCTGTGGAACAAGTAAACAAAGGCAAGTGTTTATAGCCTTAACTAAGACTGAGATTAAGTACCTTGCTAAGAAGTACCAGAACAGCAAGTAGAATTAAGCTCTTTGAATTCCCAGCCCAGTGCTCTGCTTCCTGTGTGACTTTGGTCATGACACTACCCACATCCCAGTCTCAGCTGGCTTGAGTCTGGGGTGACTAATGCATCCCAGTGTGCACAGAAGTTTCCTGGTTTAATGCTTCAACTCTCACTCTTGGGAAACCCCTTATTCTTGGATTAACCAGGATGATTGGTCATCCTACTTGACTCTGCCCTCTGATTCACAGAATAGACCCAGGCCTCTTCTGAAGAAAACTTACTGGGCTTTGCTACTTATTCATCACCCCATTCCTTCAGATCTCATTAGCATCATATTTAGGAATACTTTCTCAGTCTTTATGGTGGGCTCTTGTTTCTCTGCTTGTCTAAAATTTCCCTCACAATTCTACTTCCTGATGATAACCATTGCTAACTTTTTGTATATGTTCTTTCAGTGTTTTTTTTCACAGTTGGGTATATATTATAATTATTATCATTAAAAACTTGTGATCATATTATATAAATACTCGTTTCCCATAATTCCCACTTAATGCTAGATCATAAGCATTTTTCCAAGTCATTAAACCTTCTTCAAAGAAACATCATATCAATGACTGTAAAATACTCCACTGCAAGGAATATATCATATTTCTTTACTTAACCATTCCCCTATTGTATGAAATTTAGGCTTCTCCATTATTTACTGGTATAAACAGGGCTTTAATGAATATCTTCATTCATAAATCTTTCTGTACTGCTTTGCTTTATAAGAGTGGAATTACTGTGTCAAAGGCTGTGAACATTTTTAAGGCTATTGATACACATTGCCAAAATACAGAGAGGATTAATTGGGAAGGATAATTCACAGTATTAATTTTAGAGACACATTGGAAATTGTTTGAACAGTACCCTGGTGATTGTGGAACTTCATTTTATAAATGGCTCTGTGGAGAGAACTTAGATTACTTTGGAAAGCACTTTCAAGTTAACATTTAAGAAGGTGAAAAAATTGTTAATAAAATGTTTAGTCAATGTATATTGTATTGTTTATTTTATATGGCATTTTATAATTAGATGAAAAAGATGATATGGCATGCAGCATGGCTCCCTTTTATAATAATTATGTAGACTGTATCTGTGCCCATTATAACGTGCACACATTAATTTTATTATTTAGAATTATCATAGTCTTATTGTATCTGTGCTAATATGACAAATCGTTGGTCGTATTTTAAATTTATTGGATACAGTGTCCTTAGTTTGAAATATAGCTCCAATGATAACATTGTTCTTTTTTAAATTTTATTTTTGATTGGAGGATAATTGCTTTACAATGTTTTATGTTGGTTTATGCCATACAATAATGTGAATCAGCCATAAGTATACATATATCCCCTCCCTACTGAAGCTCTGTCCCACCTTCCACTTCATATTACCCCTCTAGGTTGTCACAGAGCATCATGTTGAGCTCCCTGTGCTATACAGCAACTTCCCACTAGCTATCTATTTTACAAATGGTAATGTATATGTTTCAAGGTTACTCTCTCAATTCATCCCACCCTCTCCTTCACCTCTGGTGTCGATAACACTGTTTTAAAGGAAGCAATCTTCTTTGGATGTTATTTCCAGGATTGCATTTATAGTAAAAAGTGGGTACCGCTTATACCACCATTCTTTCCTCCTTCCACTGACCACTAGGGGGGAGAAAACATTCAGAGGTAGCTCATAGCCTATCCTGACTTCCAAGAAGACCAAGGTGGTTTCCAATAGAGGCTCCAATAAATGCTTCCAATAGAGGCATTTACCACTCTCTTCAGCTCTTTCCTGCTGAAGCTATTTCTGAGAACCCAGACTCCATCCAAGCATCTTCTCTTGCTTATTGTATTTTCTTTATAGATCAAAGGAAACAGATAAGAAATTTAAAGGTAGAGTGATCGGAGCCATTATTCTATCTGTGACCACTGAAAATTAAAATATATGAGGCAATCAAGACAACATTTCCAGGGCACAGCTATAAGACAAAGTGAACTTGTTTACAGCAGCAAGTAAAGCAAAAGCCTGAAAAATTCATTTCTGTAACCCACCTCATTTCAACCCAAACTCTGCCATAGCCCTTCCCTGATATTCTTAGCCCCACCTTAGACTTTCAGCATGCTACTCCCATCAAAAAGTAGGAAAAAACATGATCCCTCACTTCAGTAATTCTCTGGATAAGCAGAAAATCAGATTTTTTATTGGGATCATTTAATCCTAGTGCATAAGTCTCAATCTCCACTGTATAATCATAAGGGATTTGATTTAAGTCATACCTCAATGACCTAGTGGTTTTCGCTACTTTTTCCAATTTCCACCTGAATTTTGCTGATGATCAGAGCCATAGTCAGCTCCAGGTCTTGTTTTTGCTGACTGTATAGAGCTTCTCCATTTTCAGCTGCAAAGAATATAATTAATCTGATTTCAGTGTTGACCATCTGTTGATGTCCATGTGTAGAGTCGTCTCTTGTACTGTCATAAGCGGGTGTTTGTTATGACCAGTGTATTATCTTGGCAAACTCTGTTAGCCTTTACCCTGCTTAATTTTGTACTCTAAGGTCAAACTTTCTTGTTACTCCAGGTATCTCTTGACATCCTACTTTTGTATTTCAATCCCCTATGCTGAAAAGTACATCTTTTTTTTTTTGGTGTTAGTTCTAGAAGGTCTTGCAGGTGTTCATAGAACTGTTCTACTTCAGCTTCTTCGGCATTAGTGGTTGGGGCATAGACTTGGATTACTGTGATGTTGAATGGTTTGCTTTGAAAATGAAATGAGATCATTCTATTATTTTCGAGATTGCACCCAAGTACTGCATTTCAGACTCTTTTGTTGACTATGAGGGCTACTCCATTTCTTCTAAGGGATTCTTGCCCACAGTAGTAGAAATAATGGTCATCTGAATTAAATTCATCCATTTCAGTCCATTTTAGTTGACTGATCCTAAAATGTCGATATTCATTCTTGCCATCTCCTGAAATTAAAGATGCTTGCTCCGTGAAAGGAAAGCTATAACAAATCTAGACAGTGCATTAAACAGAGACATCACTTTGCCAACAAAGGTCTGTATAGTCAAAGCTATGGTTTTTCCAGTAGTCATGTATGGATATGAGAGTTGGAACATAAATAAAGCTGAATGCTGAAGAACTGATACTTTAAAACTGTGGTGCTGGAGAAGACTCTTGAGAGTCCCTTGGACTGCAAAGAGTTCAAACTCATCAATCCTAAAGGAAATCAACCTTGAATATTCATTGGAAGGATTGATGCAGAAGCTGAATCTCCACTACTTATCCACCTGATGTGAAGAGCCAACTTATTGGAAAATACCCTGATGCTGGGAAGGATTTAGAGCAGGAGGAAAAGGGGACAACAGATGATGAGATGGTTGGATGGCATCACTGACATTCCTAAAATGTTGGACATGAATTTGAACAAATTCTGGGAGATGGTGAAGGACAGGGAAGCTGGTGTGCTGTAGTCCATGGGGTTGCAAAGAGTTGGACATGATTTAGTGACTGAACAACAACAATAAAGTCTCCAGGTGTGTGGCCTGTGGTTACCATCAGTACTCTGATATTTGGGGAGGCATTAATATAACAGTGATTGAGGGCATGTGTGTTGGACAGATACAGGATTCACTCCTGGCTTCACCACTTTTCGGTGCTATGACCCTTGGTTTCCTTAATTTTTAAAACAGGGAAGATAATGCTACTTACCCTTATAAGATGGTTGTAAGAATTAAATGAGATATTGAATGCACAGTACAACCCTTAGCACAGTGCCTGTTATATGGTATATAAACAGTGGCTACCATGATCATGATTCAAGCTCGGGTCTCTGGCATTTATTCTTAGATTGTGTCAGGGCATCCTGCTGTTTGGATCTCTGCTGACTGCTCACCCTGCTCCTGTTTGGATTGTATGTTGGAAGTGACCTAAACCCTAACCTGCCAACCTGGCTTAAAATCTATATTCCAGATTCTCATCTTAACCCACTAACTCTAAAATAGCCATATAAAATATAAAATAATATAAAATAACCCTATTATCAGTTATTTATAGTATAACCTACAAATAGGTTATACTCTCAACTATATTTGGGCCTTTGACCTCTATCCCACCACATGGGGTCTGCCAGGACTACTTGATCTATCAGGCATGTTGGACCTAACCAGACACTGTACCACTCCTGGCTATGCTCAGTATCTTCAAGTCAAGTCAAGTTTTGCTTTTTGATGACAACAGGGAATCAATGTAGTTTCTTAAAGAGGGAATGTTATGACTGCTGTGAGGAAAGCAGAGATTTAATGCCAAAAGGGATCTTTATGCTTTTAGTTGATTAAACTGGCAAGAATTTGCAGGAACTATTTAACTTGATTGGTATACTGCCTGGCAAACTATCATTCATTTCCTTGCATAATAAATGCTTTAAAAAAGAGATTAAAGGGATTCCAGGCCATATATCTTGATGGGTGCTCTATAATTCCCTATTCTACCCATTCACTAAAGTCACCAAAATAACTACTACCATTTACTGAGTATGTACTCTATTTCAGGGGCTTCCCAGGTGACACTAGTGGTAAAGAACCTGGCTGCCAGGTTCTCTTATGCTGGAGACATAAGAGACATGGGTTCAGTCCCTAGGTAGGGAAGATCCCCTGGAGGAGGGCATGGCAACTCACTCCAGTATTCTTGCCTGGAGAATCCCATGGACAAAGTAGCCTGGTGGACTACAGCCCATAAGGTCGCAAAGAGTCAGATATTGCTGAAGTGACGTAGCATGCATGCACTCTGTTTCAAGGCATTGCATTGTACATTTGGCATGTATGTGTCATTCAGCTTGCATTTCAGTCCTGTGATGCATGTACTACTATTATTTTGGGTGTTTTTTTTTTTTTTTTTGGTCCATGCCATGTAGCATGTGGGATCTTAGCTCCCTGACCAGAGATCAAACCCATGCTCCCTGAATTGGAAGATTAGAGTCTTAACCACTGGACTGCCAGGGAAGTACTGAGTAAACTATTATTATTTGCATTTTATAGCTGAGGAAACGGGCTCACAGGGGTGAACTGCCCAGAGTAACATATTTAGCATGGGGAAACCAGACCAGAACTTAAAATCTGAGCTTGATGCCAAAAGTTATGTTCATATCACTGTCCTAAATGATGGCTTATGTTTGTGTGCTCAATCTTTAGTCATGTCTATGGATTGTAGCCTGCCAAACTCTTCTGTCTATAGGATTTTCCAGGTAAGAATACTGGGATAGGTTGTCATTTCCTCCTCCAAGGGATCTTCTTGACTCAGGGACTGAACCCACATCTCTTGAGTCTCTTGATTTGGCAGGCTGATTATTTTCCACCGAGACACCTGGGAAATCCTGTTAAAGAAAAGTAGGCCTAAGAGGGTATAACAGGGACTTCGCTGGAGGTCCAGTGGTTAAGACTGTGCTTCCAGAGCAGGAGGCACAGGTTCCATTCCTGGTTGGGGAACTAAGATCCCACATGTTGTGTGGCGTGGGGAGGGTGGGGGTAAAAGGGTAAAACAAGTTAGTTTTGTAAGCCTTTAAGATCTTCAATGCAAATTCAGATCACTAGTTGAGAAGACATTTTGACAGGGGAACTGTGTTTTGTATATTCGGATGTATATGAAGGCAGTGAGGGGAGGAAGGTGGTTGCTAGGGATACCAAAGCCATCAATCCAATAAGAGATAAAGGAGAGAAGGGCAAGAAGTGGAAGAGAGAAACAAGAAAGTTACATTTTTTCCCTTTGGTATCCCTGTTAGTGGAACATGTCATGGACTATGGTACAAATAAAGGACCAGCAAGGGGATAGAAAGAGGTACGGGTTTGTGGCCCAGAGAGATTGGCCTTAGACTCTCAGCTCCATCACTCACATGCTGTGGGAACTTGGCAAAAAACAACCTCTCTATATCTTTGTTTCCCTATCTGTAAAATGGGGTTTAAAAGAAATACCTACTCCCCCAAGGCCACTGTGAAAATTAACTGAGACAGGGTGATGAAATGTAAATGGAATTAGAGAGTGGTAATGGTTGGGCAACCATCCATGATATTTATAACTCATTGAAAATATTAAATTAGATGACATATATAAAACACCTAGCACAATGCCTGGCACAAAGTAAACACATTTTAAATAGTAATAACTACTATTACCTCATTGTTACATGTTATTTTCATGATGACAATGATTAAAAAGATGACAATCATTTTCTCTGATAGCTCTGATAGCAATTCCTATATCTTAGTAGGAAAAATATGTCTCTGTGAGCACATTAGTCAAGATGAGGAGATTAGTGGGTGGTTTCTGGATACATTTAGATCACAGATGGGATTACTAGGCTAGGAGCTCATTTGGCATCTATAGGAGACTCAAGGGACTGGGCAGCTGGGTCATCTTTCCAGAGTGAATTACAACCTCCCCCACCCCCCACCATGGGCTCTATCAGCACTTCTTTCAGTAGCCTGGCTATCTGTGGGCCCAGATGGTTATTGGAGGATCTTTGACAAATAATAGTAGAACTGCTGAAAGTTGCCAACAGCCCAGTCAGTTGGAAAATCATGGTGGCCTTAATGTCACTTGTGCATTTAAGTGTCTATAGAAACCCTTAAAAAACAAGACTGTTCAAAAAGTTTAGAAAACTTTGAAACAGTTAAATTTTAGAAGATCTGTGAGTTGATGGCAAGTTCAAACTCAAAGAAAATAAATGCTGATTTGAAAATAAAGTTGTATTAACATAATTCCTTTTGAAGTCAAAGGTTTGGGTTTCATGGATTAAAAAAAATCTTTGGTCAGTTGATGTAAACCAGGTTACAATTTTTCTCTGCACCTGGGCAGGCCCCATACGGAAAGTTTCAGATAGGCTGACCGATCTGTAAAGCACATTGGTTACTGCATTTGAGCTATAATGCAAGTGAGCAGCAGTATAAGTTTTGGATGGTCAGGGACTGAAAACCTATGGGTTTTATTTAATAGTATCTCTGAGGGTCCAAACTGTGGGCGTTTTGTTTGGAGTAGATGGTGAAGGAAAGAAAGGAACAGCTAGCCATTGTTTACTGCCACCATTGGCAGTAGTTAATAGCATGAATATTATAAAAACTAGACATTCTATTTTTAATGGAAAAAAGAATCTTGGTTCAAATAGACTATTTGCTTATTATCTCATTTTCACTCAAAATGCTGCCAAATTATGTTATTAGAATGATCAGTAACACCTAATAGATGTTTTGAATATTCACAAGTTTTCTAATACAATTTGGATTGTGTACTTTTTCTAATGGTGATCCCTAAGTGTCCAAATTCTCAGGCTAATATAAATGCCACTTGCAAATTTGTACAGATGCTAATAGGAATTGATTAGTGTACAAAGTTGCTCAAAGTTCAAGACGACTGAAAATGAAGTTCAACCAGTACTGAGTCAAGTGAATTTATTTTGCTTACTCTGTCAAACCCAACAGATAAGCCCTGTTCATGCTAACATTTGGCTACAGTCCTGCTTCTCCCCCATACCTGGGAGGGAAGGAATTGAGGTGATTAATGGGTGAGAACTGCTACTCCCTACCTTTTATGATCCCATCATTTATGAAGAGGGGAGTAGCCATAGCTTAAGTGTGACTCCCTTTGGATGCCTATGAGACACTAGCCATCCACCCCACCCCCAATCTAGCTCTTCCAAACCTATTTCTCCTCTAAGACCCTGCTCTAGGCTCATGCCTTCATCAGCTACTCTCATCCATAGCAAACTGTTTTCTGGACATATATATCCAAGTTTGGATATATACTCTTCTATTGAATAAAGCTCCATATAAGAGAAGATCAAGATAAGCTAAATGTTAATCCATGCTCACAAGGCTCATAGCCCAGGACAGGAGAATGAATAATAGCAAACAAATCAATGGTAATAGTTGCAGTAGTGCTGGTAACAGGGGCCATTTATTAAGTGCTTGATGTGTGCTAAGTAGTTTATATACATGATCTTATTTAATCCTTACAATAAATAGTACTCATTAATTCATTCATTCAACAAAACAAAACAAATCAGACCAAGTCCCTCTCCTCCTGGAGCAAAGCTTTCTACATCGAGGTAGGTGGAGAATCAAAGGAGTGTTGTCTTGGAAGCCAAGCAAAGAAAGTTTTACAAGAAAGAAAGAGTGAAAAGCCATTTCAAATGCTGGTGGCAGGTCAAGTAAGATGAAGACTGAGAGATGATTGTTAGAATTAACAAAGTGGATGTCATTGGTGACCTTTATAAGATAGGACCAAAGGCGATGAAGCCTGATTAGAGTGGATTTGAGAGAGAATGTGAAAAGTGCAGATTTTTGAGTATAAACAAGTATTTCAGTGAGTTATGCTGTAAGAGGAATAGAGATACTCACTGGTAACTATAAGAGAAGGTGGAGTTAAGGGAGGGTTTGAGGAACTAATAGATAATAATTAGTAGAGCAGTTTGCATCAGGCACTACACTAATTGTTTTTATATATTTTAGTCTATTTAATTATCATAACAACCCTATGGGATAGTTACTATTACTCCAGGTTACAGATGAAGAAACTGAAGCTCAGGATGATTATTTGCTCAACACAGGGTTTCTTAACTTTGATACTATTGACATGTTGGGTCAGATAATTCCATGTTGTAGGGGACTGTCTTGTGCAATATAGGATGTTTACAAGCTTCTCTGTTCTCTATCGACTAGATGCCAATAGCACCCCACCAATTATGGCAACCCAAAATGTTTCCATACCTGGCCAAATGTTCCTTGGTTGGTAAGACTGCCCCTGGTTGAGAACCACTGGGTAAAGCTTACATATCTAGTAAATAATAAGAGCCAGATCTTAAAAGATGGGCTTTTAAAAGATCTGGCTCTAAAACCTGTGCTGTCAACCACTGTAATTTTTTGTACTATCAAGATGGAAAATTTCCCCAACCCTGTCCTGAGTACCTGTGGATCCCTGGGCAGTGGGGAAATTTTCTGGTTACTGGGGAGAAGGCATTCCTGCTCACAAGTTCCATGGTTCAGGATTCCAGCTCAGATAGTCTCTTTCTCTCCCTCTGTCTCTCTCTCTGTCTCTCTGTATCTCTGTCTCTGTCTCTCTCTGTATCTCTCTCTCTCTCTCTCTCTCTCACACACACACACACACACACTTGACCTTCATAAAAAAGGAAAACTCCCTAGAATTTGTGTCTCTTCCTAACTCTCAACTCCCATAAGTAAGATTAAATGGTTGGACTACAGGATTCCTGAGGTGCTTTTGGCTCTGCCATCCTGGAGTCTAACTGTCCTCCATTTTTTTCATGAGAGGGTCTTTTTTTTTGTTTATTTGCAAGGGGGCAGACAAGGAATATTTGAGGACTTTCAGTTTGGAAGCTGGTCCAAAGTTCCCCAGGTTGTGTTTGTTTTCCTGTTTGCGTCTTCCTGACTGGCTTCTCCCATTGCTAAATGCCTGCGGCCACTGGATTTGCACCGTGAATGCAGTAAGGTGGCAGGTCAGTGGTTCAAGGCTGTTCTAGGCTGCTCTCTCTGGCTGTGGAGGCAGTTCTGTGTCTCCTACCAGAGATGCCTTCTCCTCCGGGCCAGGCTGGCCTCCTCCCCTCAGAGGCAGCCTTGTGAACCAACCCCAGAAGTCCCTTGGAGACCCAGCCACCGGGCCCCTGAGGCTGGCTGGGTGTGGTAGTGGGCGCTGGGCTGGGAGAGCCCCGAGGAGCAGGAATTTCTGGGGACCATGTGACAAGCCGGTGCCAAACCTCAGGATATCAAGTTCCCCTGGGATAGCTGGGCATGAGGGGGATACCGTGGGGGCTGGTCAAACTGTGGGTCTGGGGGCTGTTGGTCATTAGGCTGTAAATGAGCCTGTGGGGAAGGAGGGGGCCACAGTACATGCCCTGCTTCCTCCAAGGGACCTGGGAGGCCTTCAAGCCTGGCTCCTCATTTCACACAGGATGAGATGGAGGAGACAGGCTTCCATCCTGCTCTTAGAGCTAGCACTAGGTTTGGACTTGATTTGGTAGGCAAAATTCAAAGAGAGGTTCATTTTTCTTACTCTGGTGCCAGTCACTGAAGGCTTGGGCCCAGGTGCCAGTACTGGATTTTATGAGTTCATTAAACTCTGTTGCATGCCTCAAGAACCAGCCCACTGTTAAGCATGGTGGGACTCCCGGTATTTTTGTGTTGGTGAGCCTCTCTGAGTCATTGTTTCTAAGGGTATGTACCCTCGGGGTTTCTGAGGATCAATATTAATATCTGTGGGGATCTACATGTTTAGGTAGATTTCTAAATTCATGGAGTGTCTAAGTGGGTTTTAAGAATAATAAATGTTGCTCTATACGAATATGTGTGGCTTTTCTATGTGTGTTCAGTTAATCATTCTTCAAGTGAATTGCAAAGGCTGTGTTTAACCCCTGGCTCCCTTCCCTTCCTGAGCTTTGTGAAGTTTGAGGCTCTGCTCTTACAGCACAGGGGCCCTGTCTGGGGTGCCTGTTTAGACCTGTCTCTTCTTTTTGTTTACTTTCTTTTTGTCTCTCTCTGGGGAAATCTGGCTCCTGAACCCTGGTTACCCCTCATTCCATTCTGGGCCCCACAGTCTGTTTCTCCAGCTCCCTGGTTTACTCATAGCTTTACTGGCATTCCCCCAGCAACATATGAAGGGGGCTGCAACCACTGACTGGTGTCAGATCCAAGAGGAACCCAACTAAAGCAGTGGAATGCCAAGTCGCTCCAATTACTTGAACTAGCAAAGACATGTACAGGGACAGAGACCATGGTTTCTTTGATATGGCTCATAACCAAACATATACATTAATCTTCTTGGTGTCTAAAGGAATGAGCATTTTTTTCCTTTGGCTTTTCAAAAATTAAGGAGTAAATCTTAACCGTCCAAAACCTGTAAAAGCTGTCATTTGACTATAAGCAAAATCAAGTGCTAAGTCCACAGAGCCTGCTAACGTCCCAACTGGTAATTTAGAATAAGGGTGTCATTCTAAGGCATTCTGTAGATTTCTCTGCTGACCAAGCTTTGACATCTGTCTTCTATGAACCAATGACTTCTTTCATGATTCCTCAAACTCTACCATTCACTCATAACTCCTGCAATGAAATGTATCAAGTCCAAAATCACTGCAGATGGTGATTGCAGCCATAAAATTAAAAGATGCTTGCTCCTTGGAAGAAAAGCTATGACCAAACTTGACAGCATATTAAAAAGCAGAGACATTACTTTACCAACAAAGGTCCGTCTAGTCAAGGCTATGGTTTTTCCAGTAGTCATGTATGGATGTGAGAGTTGGACGGTGAAGAAAGCTGAGTGCTGAAGAACTGATGCTTTTGAACTGCGGTGTTGGAAAAGACTCTTGAGAGTCCCTTGGACTGCAAGAAGATCCAACCAGTTCATCCTAAAGGAGATCAGTCCTGGCTGTTCATTGGAAGGACTGATGTTGAAGCTGAAATACTTTGGCCACTTCATGGGAAGAGTTGACTCATTAGAAAAGACCCTAATGCTGGGAAGGATTGGAGGGGGGAGGAGAAGGGGATGACAGAGGATGAGATGGCTGGATGGCATCAACGACTTGATGGACATGGGTTTGAGTGGACTCCGGGAGTTGATGATGGGCAGGGAGGCCTGGCATGCGTGATTCATGGGGTCACAAAGAGCCAGGCACTACTGAGTGACTGAACTGAATTAAGGAAACAGAAGCTCTTTCAGAACCCACTGAGCTGTCCTTTCTTGTTGGGCATCATAGTAACTGTTGGAGCTTTTAGCATCTGATGAAGAGAAGCATCATACAGTCATTTCTGTAATCAAAATAGGGTCATTTCAGTGCTGCTGATTCCACATGGTTTCGGGATGAGTTTTTCTCAGTTGGGAATAACAGAGACTAATCAATGGAGATACTGGTTTCCAAGGAGTTAGATGAATGCAGTGGAAAGGAACTAGTACGATCTTTCAGTTAATTAAAAAGATAAAAAGGTGATGCGTGTGTGTGCGTGTGCTAAGTCACTTCAATCGTGTCCGACTCTTTGCAACCCTGTGGACTGTAGCCCACAGGTTCCTCAGTCCATGGGATTCTCTGGGCAAGAGTACTGGAGTGGGTTGCTGTGCCCTACCTGGGAAGCTCCAAAGGTGAAGGTGATACCTTCACCTAAAATGAAGACAAGCCATTGTCATCAAATCACTCCTTGAAAGTGTATGTATCTCTGTGTGTGTATTCAAGGTTGCAGAGAATCATTTAAAGAAAGATAGGATCTGAGCAGCAGAAAATGCAAAATTTCCATTCTATTGTGCTAGGGGATTTGCGACATGTCTCATAAGCTCTAAAAATAGACAGCATTCTATCTGCCTATCGTTTCTCTCACTCTAAGGCATTCTGCACAGCCCCCCACCACATTCATCTTCCTAAAGAAATATTTTTGTCATGATAATTTAAAAAAAAAAGAGTTTGCTTAAATTAATTCCAGTCCATACCAATACCTCCTTCTGAGGACTTGTGTTCTGCCATTCAGACTTTCAATCAGATGGTGCAGTGCTGTGTAATTAAGGGCTGTTGCTGTTGCTAGCTGGTGTGTGTGTGCGTGTGTAGTCTCCTTAACTTTGGTGCTTGTCATATGTCTATATTCTCCAGAGTGTTTCCTTAAATGTTTTCCTAGTGGGCTTGAACCTGGTGCAACACAATGAGAAAAATAAAACATAGAACATAGCCTAGGACCTTTACCTCTGTAAGTAAAAGTGGTCATTAGATAATTTGCCATCTGCTTTATTTGTTAAAATAAAAGCTCTTTTGAAAAGATGACAGTGAGGCAAATTTCTGCAAAGCAATGCACATTTTTGCCCATCGACTTCTATAGCTTAGGAAAGATGCCATGCAATTAATTTTGTTAAACATTCTTGGAAGACTTCCATTAATGCAAGTTTTCTCAGAACAGACACCATATTATTTCCTTGACATATAGTTGGTTGTTTCATTTATACACATTTATAACTCCATTGCAGAGAATTTCTATACAGTGAGTGGCCTACAGAAAGGGACAGGCCTGTATCAGAGCTGTAAAAATTGATGTAATGACTCAGAAGACTTGTAATCACAGATGAAAACCAGGCTTTCCTTATGCATGGATTTCAGTCCTTGTAACTTTTAAAACACTGAGATACTAGGAAAACATTTTAAAACTCAGACAAGGATATAAACAGATGCTATACATGCGGTCAGGGGTTACTTCTCGTGAGGTGGGGGCAGGATGATAGATTTACTGATATCAGGTCTACATCTCTTTGGCAGATTTTCTCCACTACAAGTATTCTACCATTCATAACAATCTGACCATGATGAGCTCAGCTGATTACGGTCATGAAATTAAGAGGACAATTGACATGGTAGAAAGAACAACAAGCAGGGGGGATAGAATAATTGATTCAAGTCTCTGCTATGCTACTCGCAATGGACCATGGGAAAATCTCTTCACCTCTCTGAAATGGCTTCTTCCAGAAGTCTTCATATTTAAAGAGAGGGAAAGAGCATTCATGTGCATGCTGGGAAAGCCTTTTATAAACTATGATATGCCACCTGGGGCTTAGATCTAGTCTCCCAGGTTTGAGATTTTATGATCTTAAAATTTCTTTGCTGTCTCACTTCTCCCAACTCCTGACATCCCCATTTCTCTATTTTCTATACAGTTGTTAAGGTGAGGCTCTAAAGTTGATTGTATGGCTGTCTTCCTGGTTGCATGCTTTGTAGTTAAAAAAATATAGCATGCTTTGTATGTGTACACACTATATTATTAGTAATTATATATATTATATACACATCCTATTCTGCATATATGTATATATGTATACACATATATATTATGAAGCACATACAATAAATAGAAAATGATATAAAGATGAAATATATGGCATGTCAAATGTCTTATTAATTGTGATGGCTTCATTATATTATTAGCTAATATTTCAAGGTACCATATGCACTTAGGGCAAGATCTTTCATTACTGACAATGAGCATAAATCCATATTTCATGTAGTCTTCTTGATTATCCCTGATTTACTTTTTTGCTGACTTCTTGTCACATATGATTAGGCTGTCATGGGTTTTCCCTCACAGTGAGGCTGATGGAAAAATTCATTCAAGGAGTAAGAGAAATGTGAGCACTGCCATTTTCATGTTCTTACATTACTGGTATTACCTTCAATACATGGCTTATTTGCAGGTATCTTCTTAAGCCATTTGCCCACTTTGTGAGGGTTAATGTAGTTAGACAGTATAACCCAGAAATCCACTTAACTGGACCCAAGGAGATAGCAATATCTCTGGTATACATTCAGGAAAAAAAAAAGTAAGAAGCCCAGGGTCAACCCTTCCACCTGTAGGCTCCCATTCTTCCTTCAGAATACCTTACAAAGCATATGCAACAGAGGTACCAGTGGCAATATGTGTATTACATACTTAAAGGCTGAATAATAGTGATAATAATAGCTAATACTTACACAGCTCTCAGTGTACTACACACTGTTTTAAGCACTTTACATAAATTAAATCATTTAAATCCAAATCTTAATTTCCTTCTGGACATTTTCAACTTAAATGGAAATAGAAATCATAATATTTTCTTTTATGCTGATTTTACAGAGGACTGATTTACCTGTGCCAACCTCCCCCTTCTCTCACCCCCCCCAATTCTGGAGACCACTGATCCACGATTTGAGATTTAGAATCTCTGGAGAAGTGCAACACCTCTGTAAAGTACACCTCAGCCTCTCTTTCCCATCTCCTGCTGCTGCCATGCCTGCTCCAAGAGAAGAAAAAACTGGGACTGGTGACATAGGAAGCAAGCCCAGGCAACTGAAAGCAGAGGGAAGTAACTGAGGTGAGGAGGCCACAGTGGGGAAAATGAAAATGAATGATGGAGAGCTAGTGATGCCAAAGCCAGAGGGAGGGAAGCCAGGAAGGAGAAAGAAGGAAGTTTAGAGACCAGAAAACAGCAAGAAGAGGAGAGAGGATTACGGTAGGTCCATTACATATGAACCTTCATGTTGTGAGCTTTCAAAAATGCAAATGTGCGTTACATCAACATCAGGCATAAGTGAAATTGCAGCTTGCACTCTGTCTCCTATTGCTGGCTATCCTTCAGCTCTACCATCTCCCACCTCCTCTCCCTCCTCTAGGCAGCAACTCTTCTTACCTGTTCACTCAATGCCAGCCCCTGTATGCCAGCTGTTGTACTATACTTCTCAAGGTACTGTATTGTAGGATTAAAATATTTTTCTTTATTTTTATGTTTATCTGTTTTTTTATGTATTATTTGGGTGAAAAGTATAATTAACCTATGGCAGTACAGCACTACATAGCCAATTGTATTCTATGGGTACCTAGGTTAACTCTGTTGGACTTGTGAAAAAATTGAACTTACAATGCACTCTTGGATGGAACTTGCTTGTATGTAGGGGACTTCGGTATATGGCTGGGGAGGGAAGAGGAAGGCAGACTTTAGGAGAGACCATGTCACACATCAGCGGGTGAGATGCTCACCCATGTCTTGATATCCAGTGTCTCTGATATATGGCTGAACAGGGCAGCACAAGGAAACTGAGAAGTCCCCAAAGATTTGTGCACACTGCTCCTCCCCAGGTATTAAGGATAAGCTTGCCTTCTCTTATCAGAGAAGCCTATGCAACAGATTCAAGCAATGCAAAGATACAGCCATGCTTAACATAAGGAGTTGGTGTCTAAAGCTAGAATTGCAAGCTGGCCAGGCAGGAAAGATATCAGGTGGGGGTGTGGCAAGGCGACATCCCTGTGAGTCTCTTCATATCACACCAGCCAGATGGCCGAGGAGGAGAGCACAGTACATTCCTGCAGGGGAGCAATTTCAGCTGTTAGGCGCTTCCAGCGTCGGAAGTAAAAAGCCAAGGCAAGTGATTTCCATCTGAGACAGCTGCCAAGACACCCCTCCAGAGGGTAAAACAATGTCGAACATGGCCCTCCATATCTCACTGCAACACTAGAAAGTGCGATAAGACACTTTAGGGGCAAGAAACTGTCACGGTACAGTAACACAGGGTCTGACTTGGATCATCAGAGCGGGTGGATTCTTTGAGATCACCCCACCCAAGCCCCTCACTTTATTGATGGGTAAACTGGGACCCTGAGAGGGAGAAGCACCAGCCTAATGTCAACCAGTTGGCAGAGCTCAGGCCTGGCACTGTCTCTGGGTATCTAAAGCAGTGCCCTTGACTCCACAGCTGTGTATTTATCTCCTCCTCCAGCTCCTTGGCTCCTCTCTAACAGAAGCCTCCCTCACTAGTACAGATAATATATTCCAGAAATCCCATACTGTCCCTGTGTGATCAAAGAGAGGATTAAGATAACCACAAACATCTGCTGGGCTTTGACTGCATCTTGACTCAGGGCAGAGACACTGACTTTTAACATTATCATCAATTATCCTTGACCTGAATAACTATATTTAAAATACACAGGGATCTTTGTTTTTTTTTTTAACCTCCCTCCACTACCTTTAAACACTCAGTGGCTACTTCCCTGCACAGACACTTTCCCATTCCCCTCACAAGGAAGAGCAAGGGCAACTCAAGACCATCAACACTGCATAAGGCTACAAGGCTGTAAGCAGAAGGTTTGGTGGAGAGAAGGGTGAAAGCAATGTCAAAAAGAAGGTTTACGATCATCTTTTACCCACAATTATTCATGAAGAGGTCCTCACCTTGGAAAAAGAATGAATTGCTGGTAGTTAAACAACAGCATTTTGCCAAGTCTCTGGCATTGCTAGACACAGAGAAAGAAGCAATCAGGCAGAAGAAGTGGTCAAGGTCAAAACCCCAGAGGAGTTAGGTAGAGCAGAATCCCAAAGCAAGCTATGGGAACCAGAGTGTGGGAAAGAGCTGCAATTCTTACAGTGAACAGGACTGAGAAGAGCTATGGAAATGACTGCCCTGGCTCTCTGCCTTCTTTTAGCAAAATGGATTCCTCTCGAGAAGAGACTCTCATCTACTGCATAGCAACTTAAGAGCTAATTCAGATGAGCAAGGCTGGAACCATACCCAACCAAATTCTCTGGCTGCTTGGTAAGACCTTTGTGAAACAGTTTGTAAGCACCTACTGCCTGTGTAAAGTCTAAGGACACCAAGTCTTTGCCCTTAAGGAGTTCATAATATAGTAGGGAGCAGACAAATCACTAGATTGCTACAGTTCAGGATGAGAGGAGTACATAACCATCTATCATGGAGAGCTTCTCAGGAGGTGAAATCTCTGTTCAGTTTCAAAGGATGCGTAGATAGAAACAAGTCAGCAGAAAAAAGATAGAGCTAGTGGAAGCACATACAAAGTGGAATGACATGTAAAGGGAGTAGCAGGTATAAAACCTGGAGCACGTTAAATAACATAGCAGGTACTGTGAACTGTAAATAGTCCATTTTTGTGTATGGTTTTGTCTTGCTTCTTTTTCTGAAGAGGGAGGCTCCTTGTGATGAAAGAGAATGTTGGAGAGAACTCAAGGGCCTGCCATGGAGGACTTGATAAGCCTGCTAGAGTTAAGATTTTGTTGTGAAAGATCTTTAATAAGGTATCTTGGGAGCTCAATTCAAAAAAAAAACAGGTTGGTTTAACTATAACAGATGTTTCAGTGCAGCTCCAAAAGTCTTTATAAATAGTCATTTGGAGAGGTGGTCCATGTTTGTTTTGTTTTGTTTTAAATTTTTTCTCCCATTTAAAGACAAAGTCTGAAGATATTTGTAGACTCTAAGTATTTCTTCCTTTTTTACCAGTTTTTTTTTATTAGTTCCAGCTCTTAGGGTTATTCTGACAAGAAATGTTTGGCAAGATTCTTTTACTAATATGAATCTAGAAACATTTTAAAAACTGTACAGAATTTTTAATCCTGATTAGGAAGCAGTTTCCAACTGTAATAAATAAAGAGCATGATAACTTATAGGTGTTTTTACTCCAGATCTCTGCCTTGATTATATAGAAGTTTCTAAGAAATACTTGTGTATGTCATTTTTTTTAAACTGGAAGAAAAAAATTCTGTTGTTTCATGTAGTGTTTAGGATGTCCTTCATTGAGTTGATTAAAAAGATGAAACCTGAAAACAAAAACAACAACAAAAAGATTTCATTGTGAGATCTATGGGGAGCCATTGAGAGATTTTAAGCAAGATTTTCATGATCATATTTATGTATTGGAAAGATGATGACAGCAGAGTAGCAAATGGATGGGAAAGAGTGGGACTGGAGGATGGGAGAGCAGTCTGGAGGCCATAATGGGAACTCAGGCAAGAAACTATATGGCTCTGGATTGAAGAAATAGGTATGGGGAAATATGGATGCATTTTTTTAGCTTTATTTAGAAAGATAAATAGATGGGATTTGATGATGAAATGGAGGTGATAGTTGGGGCAAGAAAGTGAAGATAAGAATGATTATGGGATTTCCAGCTTTAGCGATGGAGTGCTTGGTGGGGCCATGCACTGAGGTGGGGAAGAAATAGGTAGGACTTAGGAAGGAACATGTCTGGTGGGGGGTGACTGGTTGAATTCTGTGTGATACATGTTTATGGTGTCAGTGAAACTCTAAGCAGAGATATCCAGCAAGAAACTGACAGTGCTGACCCGAAGCTATGGAGAAAGGTATGAGCTAGGGCTAGAGACTGAATATCTATCATTGTATGGGTGGCAGCTGAAATCCCTGGAGAAGGAAATGGCAACCCACTCCAGTATTCTTGCCTGGAGAATCCCCATGGACAGAGGAGCCTGGCAGGCTACAGTCCATGGGGTCGCAAAGAGTCGGACATGACTGAGCGACTAACACTTTCACTTTTCCTGGGAGAGAGCTACAGTGAGAAGAGAAGTAGGATGTGGATAGAACCCTGGGGAGTCCCAGTCGGAATAGGGAATGATGACATACAAGGGCACAGAGCGTTTCAGGAAAGGAGGTGTCTCGTGCAGCAGAGAAGTCAAAGAAGATAAGAATGAAAAACATCCATTGTTTTTGGCAACAGGCAGGTTAGTAATAACCAGTGTTAACAGTGAGGCCAGCCTGCAAAGGGATGAGGAGTCAGTGGGCAATAAAGGCAAGATGCCTGAGGGCAGGTAACGGGAACAAGGTCTGGCCACCCCAGGAGGTCATGTGCATGAATGGCTGTCGCTTTGGACCCACAGAGGTTAAGGACCATGGTGTCTGTGGTAATACTGAGTCAGGGCATGAGTGTAGGGGAGGGCACCCAGAGAGAAGGGAAAGATGTGCACAGCAATACCCTGATTCAGGAAAAAAAAAAAAAAACAACGAAACAGCCTCTCGGTAGCCATGGCACCAGTCAGCTGACACAGGGAATGCCAGCTGTTTGCAGGAGGAGAGTAAATTTAAGGGCTGGCAGTGGATGCATCCGAGCTCTGGAATTCATGGGAAACACACTTTGTGCCAAAGAAGCAGCATGACGCAAGCCAGAGATAAAGAACTAAGAAACCTGGGCTGTTTCACGTAAAGCTCAGGCTAGCCACATCAGCTCTCTAGCTAGGACACAGCTTCCCCGGCCATAAAAGAGGGGCCAACAGCCCTTATCTGGGGGCATCCAAACATTTCCCCGGGTTTGAGGTTTTCTGCAATAATGTACCCTTAGGTGGCACGGAGAAGTAGGAGCTCCCCACGCAGTACACAAACACCAGAACACTGTTAAAATGGAAAACTCTGAAATGTTAGTAAGGAATAGCAGGCTCAGAACAAAACCAGCAGTCCTGCTTGCTCCCAACTCAGAAAACACACTGATGGAGTATAATACAGGGACAGCTTTCAAATCCAGGAGGGAAAAAGGGCAATGGATGGAAATGTCAACCTACAATGATTTGATCAATCAAATGGCAGAAGGAAAAAAAAACACTAGGGAGGAGAAAAACTCAAAAGAATTTTTCTTTCATATCATACAACATCCCTTATATGTGGAATCTAAAAAGAAATGACACAAATGAACTTACAAAACAGAAAGAGACTCACAGACTTACAGAATGAACTTATGGTTGCTTGGGAGAAGGGATAGTTAGGGAGTTTGGGATGGACATGTACACACTGCTATATTTAAAATGGATAACCACCAAGGACGTACTGTACAGCACAGGGACCTCTGCTCAATGTTATGTGGCAGCCTGGATGGGAGGGGAGATTGGGAAAGAATGGATACATGTATATGTATGGCTGAGTCCCTTTACTGTCCATCTGAAACTATCGCAACATTGTTAATCGGCTATACTCTAATACAAAATAAAAAGTTTTTAAAAAATAAAATATGGAAAAAAAGAATGTTTCTTCCATATAAAAACACTTATTCCCAAGAAAGAAAGCTGGAAGTCAAAGATTAAATCTAAATTTAAATGTCCAGGGAAGATGGGGAGAACATCTTTATGTAACATTACTAGGCATGTCATTTTTAACGTTGCCATTTTCAGGACCTCCTTGGTGGTCTGGTGGTTAAGACTGCGCTTCCACCACAGGGGGCGTAGGTTTGATTTTTGGTCAGGGAACTAAGATCCGGCACAGCCAAAAAGGAAAAAAAAAGTTGCCATTCTCCTAATGTAGCCTGATTTAGCCACTGACAGGCTAGTGACCTTGGACAAGTCACTTAACAGCTTATTTGTTGCATACGGATATGCTACAGACCCTGAGAAAAAGATGTGTTGGAAAGTACAAAGTGGCACAGCAATGTTGGGCAAGGACTTTTTACAGGTAGGGCATACCTTCGAGAAATCAGTTTGAGATGACTTAAGCCCCAGAGTTGGATCCTAGTCGCACAGGAGTGCTAGGTGTTGTGTAAATGTCTTAGTCAGTTCGAGAGGCCTTTAGTAAAGAAGAATACACACTGCCCAGCAAGGTATGCGTTTAATGTCTCCCCAAAGCAGGAGGCAGGCCCGCCAAGGGCTGTAGCATATCCCAGGAGTGACCCAACATTTCATTCCACTCCCAACCCACAGAGCTTGAGAGGAACAGCTTGAAATCCAAATGGGGCCCTCTTCTCGGCTAAGGAAAACAGTCTCAAATCTTTCTGACATCTGCACAAAAGGGGTACGGAGGGACTGCCCTGTAGGGTCAACAGTTTTGGGGCCAGTTTAAACAACCCTGCTTGGCCCTGGGAATACAGGAGGGTAGGGAGGATGAGTAAAAAGACCTGGCTGCTCAGGCAGCTTCAAGCACCCATGTACTCTGGATCGGCCCCACGTGTGCTGGCCTCTTGGTCTCCTTGGGAAATAGGACATCCATGCTCTTGACTCAAGAAATGCAGTTTGGTTTGGTTCACTAACCTCGACAAACATTCCCAGAAACTTCAGGCTTTCACAAATAAACTTTTAGGAACATGTTTGACTGTGTGGATATCAAGTCTTTTAAATATTGAAGAAAAAAAATCTATGCGATGATCTTCTATTTTTCTCCATCCCACGCCCCTTCAACCACTCATGTTTTCAAAGGAGAAGCCAGATTAGGGCCCCAGATGTTTGGAATCCAGATGAGAGTTCCTCACAGAGGAAATCCACTGCCTTCCATCTTCAAAGATCAAAATCTCAGCCAGGGGTGAAACAATGAGGTCATCATAAACATGTTCGCCTAGTGTAGGACTGACCCCTGTTCAGAATATACAAGAATTTCTACTTTTAAATTCTCCCCAACCCCACAAACAGTTCAGAACTATTTCTCAGTTTCTCAGGGTCCAAGCAACTTCCTACCCTCCACAATCCATCAGGAAATGCCCTTCTGTATCAAACTTCAAATCTCATCTGCTTCCACTTGAGCCATTTTTATTTGCTATATCTTTGCAGGGGTAAAATAAATCCATAAGAATCACCCCTTATGGGGAGGGAGGTGGGAGGGGGGTTCTGGAAGGGGAACACATGTACACCATGGTGGATTCATGTCAATGTATGGCAAAACAAATACAATACTGTAAAGTAAAAAAATAAAAATAAAAAGAATCACCTCTTAGGAAAATAAGGAGAGGATATGTCCAGGAAATTCACATAAGAGATACAAACATGCAATGAATATGTGAAAAGATGCTTCAGCTTATATATAGTCTTGGAATTGGAATGATTTTCATCCATATTAGCAAAAATATCAAGTGCTGGCAAGGGTGCAGAAACTTGGGCACTCTTGAACAATGCTGATGAGAGTGTAAATAAATTAGAATAGATAATCTGTAGGATACTTGTAGCTTTGAAAATTTAAAATGCCAGTTGCCCTTATATCTAGTAATTCTGATCCTTTGTATCTATACTAAAAATGAGTACAAGGAGGTCTGTTCATGGATTTCCACTGCAGCACTTTCATTTGTTAAAATAGCAGAAATTTGGAAACAATAAGTGTTCACCAAAAGGGTAATGGCTAGATTAAACTGCGGGGTAGAGGGAAAAGATTTTAAGGACATATCATTTGACCAAACAAACAAACAAAAAGGTACAGAATGTACACATACCATTATAATTTGGAGAAAAACAGAAATTGAAACTATTGGCTTAGCCAAAAAATTCATTCCAGTTTTTCCATAAGATCATATAGGAAAACTCGAATGAACTTTTTGGCCAACCCAATATTTTTATACATATTCATACATATCTTTGATCACACACAGGAAAGACCGGAAAGACAATTGTGGGACTGCGAGAACATCAAGGGAGAGGTTTGCTTTGTCTGTGCTGCTTGCTGTTGTTTAAGAATGTATTCACATATTTGTTTGTTGAATTACTATTTTTTTCCAAAGTGTTCGCTGATTGTAGATCAGGGGCAAGAACGTGGGCCTCAGTGGCTAGAGTGAACAAGACTTCCCTGGGAGAAAGCAGTGGGTAAATAAGTGAGAAATCAAAAGACCCAGGTAATAGTCTGAATCGGTCATCAATTTGCTGTGTGACCCTGGTAAGTCATCTTCCTTCTCAGAGTCTATTTCCTCTGTACAAACTGTGGTTAAGACGAGAAGCTGATGAAGTTATCTTTCCTTTCTGATATTTTATGATTCTCTAAGTCTGTGCCTTTAATATACAATATGTCTGGCCCCTTTTGATTTAGAGATGGCTTTTTATACTTTTCCTTCAAATTCTGGCAGAGTTTGACATTTCACTTTCCTGCAAATGGAAGATAATGAAAGAGGAGGTGGCACGGTCACTCTGTTCTCTGTTCAGCTGTTTTTGAGGGTTTGGTTGACCTATTAATGTTACCTTTCTTTGACAATGTAAGCTCTCAGGCTTGTTTGAGTGTGATGAGAGTGTAGATACAATGCTGGAAGTTGGAAGATCTGAATTCTACAAGGTGGCATAAATTCAGAAAACATATTAATAGATTGGATTTTATTGTTTTATAGATTGATGCCCCTTGAATCCTTTGACTGAGTTATACTGAAGATGTAGGTTTATTCAGTGCAAATCAAAAATACAAGTCATGAGGGCAATACATCACATATTCATGGAGGATTGATAGAAATGCTGTGTCAAGGCACTGTGTTCATTGCAATCTGTGCAACAATTTGAACTGGGCATGGCTATTAAAGGACAATGTATTGAATAAATCATGTAATGTTATGAAACATGTTATAGCTTTAACATAATAGCTGTAAATCATTCTTTATGTATAGCCACCTCTATTTTTAGACTTTATGGCTACCCTATACCCTCGATTTTGGATGAATCACATCCCTAGTCTGGAGATAACAATCAGACCACTTCTTCCCCAGAGTAGTAGGGAAGGACCAAGTGGATATAAATGAGCTATGGAAATTTACATGTATCTACAAACATATCATAATCTGCACAACCTAATTTCCTTTTGGAAACACTCCAGATGAAACCTTGAGGAAACCTTGGCATTGAGTCAAAGAGAAACCTCTTCCTGGTCCCTCAGAGACTGACCGATCTAGTTCTGTATATCATTAGTTCGCAAAGCTCCTTCCAGCTGGTCCTCATCACTTTGCTTACTCCATGAGGTCACAAGAGTAAATTCTAAGCAGTTTAATTCTAAAGAAAACATACACACTTCAGAAATCGGCTCCTGTGACTATTTGTCTTTCAACAATGAAAGCAGCAACTTACTCTGGCTCCTTTCTCAGGAGAGCACTTACAGCCCCCACTGCAGTCTTGGCCCCCACACGGCTTCCCATAGGGCTTCTTCTCTCCCTATTAAAAAGAAAATAGAAAAAGTTAGCGCACCATGTGAAGCAAGAAGCAATGCTGCCCAGGGAGCATAATCCGTGGCCACACTCCTACTAACCAAATAAATCAGAGCAGCTTAGTCATCTCACTTGATGGTGTCATGAATCACCTGAAATGAAAAGTCATCTTAAGCAAGCACCCTTTTAGGTCACATCTAAGCCTCACTAAGGCTTCCCAGATGGCTGAGTGGTAAAGAATCCTTCTGCCAATGCAGGAGATGTGGGTTCAGTTCCTGGGTCGGGAAGATCCCCTGGAGAAGGAGATGTTTACCCACCCACTCCAGTATTCTTGCCTGGAAAATTCCATGGATGGAGGAGCCTGGTGGGCTACAGTCCATGGAGTTGCAAAGAGTCGGACATGACTTAGCAACCAAACACAACATACCTCACTAAAGAGCCAGTTTGATAGCTGGTTGGGGAGCTGTGACTTAAATACTCACTCATCAGTAGACATTCCAGTCATAAAATACAAGAGTATTTCTCTATATGGGGCTGGAAATAGACTCTAGACATACTCTAGACATGTCTGTGTCCCCACTGGACATCTATCCTTGCACTCATTGAGAAGGCAGGTGATTGTAGCAGAGAACTTGAGAGAAATTCAACTGCCAGCAATGTAATGATAGATGAAAATGCCCACCCTGCACTCTGCCCTCAGAATTTTTTTCTTCAGGCCCCACTTTCAGCACAGCATTCAAACCTTACAGTGATACCCCTGGGCCCAGTCAGTCAGATCCAAGTTCCTGAGGTGATATTGTACAGTATCCCCTCCAACTCTCCAACTTTCTTTTTCCTTCTTTGCTTTATGATGATAATGACTACTAGCTGACTTTCTACAAGCCCCCACCCACTACATGACCCGCCAGGTGCTGACCCTCCCTGATTTCTTCTCCTCTGCTCTCGCCCTGGCTCACTCTGCTTCAGTCACACTGGTATTCAATCTGTTCACCTGTCCTGCCTCAGGGCCTTTGCCCCAGCTGTCATTTCTGCCTGGAATGTATTTCCTGGAGATGTTTTTGATGGCTGGCCACTTTTTATCACCCAAGGCTCAGTTCAGCTGTCTGTTTTCAGAGAGTCCTTTCCTTGCCACTCAGCCCCAAGCGGCCCCTAGTTACTTCTAATCATACCACAATGCTACCTTTTAGCATTAAACATTCTGTCTCTCCCCATTAGAATGTAAGCTCCGTGTAAGTAGGGACCTTATCTGTGCTGTCCAACATTGCATTCCCAATGTGCCAAATGTTTGATGACCTCATGGAGCTGGAATTTGAACACAGGTCTGACTGACTCCGATGCCTTGATCTTAATCCTTATATCTTATTGTTTTCTGAGTCTTCTATCTCAATGCAAAGACCCCAAAATCAGGAAACTGCCATTCTGACCCTATCCACCTTGGGGAAAAAGCAAAATATAAATTCTAACTATTATCTGTAATAAGAACTTTATCTCTGGGATGGATTTAGTATTATCCCACCTTGTTTGTTTAATGTTGGCTGTTTTTTTTTTTTTCAAAAGAGAAAGGCATATTTATGAGCCAGCCTCACACTTAATCATTCTTGCCTCTTTGTACTGTGGGCCTTTTCCTGCTTCCCAGGGAGCACTATGAATTTCTCAGATGGTCTCTTATCTCTTTAGACGTTCCCACAACCCTTTATCACCACAACACCTCAGTAATAAGGTAGTGATGGCAGAGCTATGACAAAATATTGCTATTTTAGATTCCAAACACCTTCCTGATATGAGATATTTTATCTCTCTCCTATGCCTTTGACATGGTAAGTGCTATTGTACACTTCCCAGTTTGCCCTCCACTTTATGGTATACAGGACAGGCAGGTTTTCATAAGGGTGAGATCAAGAGGTGCTGTGAGAGGCAGAAGCTGCAGGCTGAGATGGAATAGAGAATAGGGAGACATCAGTATTGAACTAAATCCTTGTTGAAGCTGTGTTCCCTTTGTCTAATGTTGAGTACTATATTTCCTGGGATTATGGATCATTTATTGGCTTTTCCATATAATTCTGTATTTACCAAGTAGTCTTCAATGAACGCACATAATTAGTAAGCAGAAAATAAAACCAGTATGTAACCAGATGATACATTCATCACTTTCAAGGGAGTGGATTCAACAGGCATTACCAAAGTTGAAATGCTATCTGTTTATAGCTATGGCCTAATTTCAAATATTGCCCTTTAGGTGCCCCATAACATTTGTCTATTATAGACCCAAAGTTTCCAGATCTCTAGTATGAAACAAGGAGGCTGGAGGCAAGGGAGCTGGACAAGACATCGGGGAAAAATCCCAATAACAGGAGCTGAACAAACATGTAAGGCACAGAAGCTAAGGTTTCTTAGGAACTTGGCAGAACAAGGAGGCAAAAACACCCAGCTAATAGACAGGAAGCCATCACTGTCATCTATTACTAAGGAAAGTAACCAGAGAAGCCCCACTGGCCACAAGGCAATTTCCTGTAATGCTGGCCCTGGCAGTTCCCGCAGGAGTCTTCAGTTACATTAGGGGGTGGAGGGAATAAAAGGGGTGGCTTCCAGGGAACATGGCAAGATCAAGCACAGAGGAAGTCTCTGCCCTATTCTGGCTTGTCTGCAGACATGCTAACCCCTGCTAAACCAAGCTATATCACTGGTGTCATTCCCATTATGGAATGCTCTCACCCGCTCTCAAAATCCAACCACTTCTTATACCCACAGAAAATTAGAACTGGAAAGGCCCTGAGAGATCACTGAATACACTGGTTCTTAACTCTATCAGACCAGCACATCATTATTTATTATTAAATTGTTAACTAGAGGATAATTACTTCACAACATTGTGATGGTTTCTGCCGTCCACCAATTGGCCATAGGTATACATAGGTCCTCTCCCTCTTGAAACCACCTCCCTCCACATCCCAGCCCTCTAAGTTGTTACAGAGCTCTAGATTTGGGATCCCAGTGTCATACAGCAAATTCCCACTGGCTATCTATTTTCCATATGGTAATGTATGTGTTTCAATGCTATTCTCTCAAATTATCACACTCTCTTCTACATTGTTCAAAAGTCTGTCCTTTACACCTGTGTCTCCTGTGCTGCCCTGCAAGTAGGATTATCAGTACTATCTTTCTAGATTCTCTATAGTGCATTAATATATATTTGTCTTTCTCTTTCTGACTTACTTCACTTTGTATAATAGGCTCTAGGTTCATCCACCTCATTAGAACTGACTCAAATGTGTTACTTTTTGTAGCTGAGTAATATTCCATTGTGCATTGGATCACAACTTCCTTATCCATTCATCTGTTGATGCACAAGTTGCTTCCAAGTCTTCACTATTGTAAATAGTGCTGCAATGAACACAGAGGTACATGAGTCATTTTCAGTTATGATATCTTCAAGGTATATGCCCAGTTGTGGGACTGCTGTGTCATATGGTAGTTTTAGTCCTGTTTCTTAAGGAATCTCCATACTGTTCTCCATAGTAGCATACCATTTTTTATTATAAGTATTTATTATTCTTTCTTGATTCATGGAAAGAAAATCATAGGACTAACTTATAATGAAGATGTAAGTAATAATTTGAAAAGCACCTATTATGCCATAATCATATTGCAAAGAAAAAACAAAAGTCATCTATAAGGCTCAAGAGGGAGGGGATATAAATATACATAGCTGATTCACTTTGTTGAGCAGAAAGTAACACAACATGGTAAAGCAATTGAACCCCAACAAAAAGGTCATTTATAATGAAACAATATGTATTTTCATATGTAAATGTTCATACATGGCTTTATTAGAAGATGTAATGAAGTCATCAGAGGCCAATAGCTAGATGCAGAATCATCAGGAATGTTACTGTCTGCTGAAGCAGAATGATTCTAGAATGTGGTATTCCTGATTCAAGTACCACAGTTGGAGTTGCTATTAGTGCAGTGATTGTCTGAAATGGTGAATAACTCATGGTAAGGTTCTGGGGGGAAAAATTCAATCTTTGTTTACTGGCTAGTTTTTATTAGTAATAATAAAAAGATAAACATCCATTTCAGTAAGTAAAGTGTGATTATGTTCAGAGTTTTCACCTCCATGAATATCCAGAGGTCTTCTAAATGTAGCATAGGATGAAGGACAATTCTTTGTAGTATATGGAACATCTGTCATACTTGGTGCCTAGAGCTTTCCCCAATCATTTTGACCAAAATTGCTCTCAAAATACCTCCTTGGAGTAGAATATTTCTTTTTTAAAAAAATTAATTAATTTTTTAAAAAATGTTTCTTTGCATTATTGTGTTGGTTTTGCCATACATTGACATGAATCTGCCATGGGTATACATATGTTCCCCTTCCAGAACCCCCCTCCCTCCTCCCTCCCGATTCCCTCCTTCTTTGTCATCCCGGTGCACCAGCCCTGAGCATCAGACCTGGGCTGGCGATTAATTTCACATATGATAATTAACATATTTCAATGCTGTTCTCCCATATCATCCCACCCTTGTCCTCTCCCATAGAGTCCAAAAGACTGTTCTATACATCTGCGTTTCTTTTGCTGTCTTGCATGCAGGGTTCTCGTTATCATCTTTCTAAATTCCATATATATGCGTTAGTATACTGTATTGTTGTTTTTCTTTCTGGCTTACTTCATGCTGTATAATAGGCTCCAGTTGTATTTCAATTAAGAACTATTAGTTTAATCCAAATCACCCACTGTACAGATGAAAACACTGGAGGAAAGTACTTTGGCCCAGGTCACACTGCTAGAGAGTAGACCATAGCACTTTTGATCCTAATTCCATATTCTTCCCTCTATTCAATACTTCTCAAGACCAATTTCAAGTTTCATTTCTTTCATGATTACTCTAGTTCAGGGTAAAGATACAGCTTGCACTCAGCATGTCCCACTCACTGGGCAAGTGTCCTTACAATGTTCCTCAGGCTGAGAGTCTTATTTCCTCAACCAAACAGTAAGGCTTATAAGGGAAAGGTCAACCTATTTTGCTGTTGTTGTTTAGTCGCTAAGTTGTGTCTGACTCCCTTGTGACTCAACGCACTGTAGTTCACCAGGCTCCTCTGTCCGTGGGATTTCCCAGGCAAGAATACTAGAGTGAGTTGCCATTTCCTTCTCCAGGGAATCGTTCCGACCCAGAGATCAAACCCATATCTCCTGCTTGGCAAGTTGGTTCTTTACCACAGAGCCACCTGGGAAGCTACTTTCTCACTTACTTCACTTTGTCTGACACACTCTAGATCCACCCCTAACTCTACAAATGACCCAATTTCATTCCTTTTTATGGTTGTGCAATATTCTATCATATATATATGTACCACATCTTCTTTATCCACTCATCTGTCAATGGACATTTAGGTTGCTTCCATGTCATAGCTATTGTAAATAGTGCTGCAATGAAACACCGAGGTACGTGTCTCTTTTTAAATTATGGTTTTACTCAGCATTTCTGTAACACTTTGGTTTCTCTCTGGAGCTGACAGTTAAGGGGTATGCAATGATACAGCCACACCAGATTTTCTATGATGGATGTCTACTCTGCTTGGTTAGAACATATATTTGGATTTGATGATGTCTGTGTAAATATTTTTAATGTTATCACTACTTCACACCTCTATCCCTTTGCTGATGCTGGTTCCTTTGCCTAAAATGACTTCCCTATCCCTTTTCCCAATTATGACACATTGAACTTCTACTTGTTCTTAAAGCCTAGCTCAAACACCATCTTCTTTGTGAATGCACCCTCATATTCTTCCCTCTTGGCAATTTCAGGCAGAAATTCTTACTCCCTCCTCTTTCTTAAGGGTGTATTGCCATATTTGCCTCAATCTTCTTGGTTCTGCCAATTGAACTGGGCACAGTACTGTTTTATTCTCTATAGCCCTTGTCCAGCAGATACTCAGTAACGGCTGTGAAATGATCACTATCAGAACAACTGAGTTACAGGTGTTAGACCAGGTCCACTTGGGCTCCTCCCTGTCTCTTTGGGTTCCTGAAATAAAGAATGACATCACAGTGTTCCCTTCACAAGCCAATGTGCTTTTCTAGGCATCACCAGTGTTTTCTGGCATGAGTGGTGGCAGAGATGACCACCACGCAAAAGGTAACACAGGAAGCAAGATGGAATCTAACAACAGCTTAATTGGAATGATTGAATGGTTGGCAAATGTGAGTTATCCTTGTGAGCAATTCCTCCAGAATTAATTCACAGAATTAATTAAGCTTAATTCACAGAAGGGTGGCTGTGCAACATTATCTTTTTATCATTCACGCCACAAGTATTTCTTTAGTACCTGGACATGGCAACCCACTCCAGTATTCTTGCCTGGAGAATTCCATGAACTGATGAGCCTCGTGGGCCACAGTCCATGAGGTCACAAAAGAGTCAGACATAATTAAAGCAACTAACACTTTATTTTCACTTCTTTCATATGCTAGACACTGTGCTAGACGCGGAAAGAGGCTGCATCATACAGCCAAAAAGGAAACCAAATTCTTGCTCTCCCAGTGGTTTATCATCCAGAGGGGAACACAGAGAGTAAACAAATAAATATTACATCCATGTTTGTCAGATGATATGTGTTAAGGAAGAAAATGAAGCAGGGTAAGAGGGCTAGGAAGTATTGGCGTCAGGTTGTTACTTTATATAGGGGAGTCAGGGAAGGCTTTGCCCAAAGCTGACTTCAGAGCAGAGAACGTTGCTTCTTAAAGCACAATTCCTGGTCCACCATCAGCAGCACTGGAAATATGTTAGAAATCCAATTCTTGGGCTTCCCTGTTGGCAGCAATGAGGCCAGAGTGCTGGAAAGGAAAGGGTAAGGCGAATGGGTTAGATGATGAGGCCAGAGCTGTAGCAGGGGCCAGAGAATGGAAGATTTTTATAGACAACTGTAAGAACTTTTGCCTTTGGGAAAACACTGAATGGTTCTGAACATAGGCGTGACACTCTAGCTTCATGTGAACTGTGGTGGGGCAAGGATGGACACAGGAAAGCCACCTAGGAAGCTGTTGTGGTAGTCCGACAGCAAGATGATGGTGGCTTGGATCAGAGGGGTAGCTGTAACAACTGGCAGAAGTAGGAGGATTCAGGGTATGTTCTGAAGGCAGAATAGTTAGGATTGGCTGATGGATTGGATGTGGGATATACCTGAGAGGAACCAAAAATGACTCTAAGGAATGGATACATGTATATGTATGGCTGAATTCCTTCACTGTTCACCTGAAACTATCACACCATTGTTCATCGGTTATATCCCAACACAAAATAAAAAGTTTTAAAAAAATGACTCTAAGGTTTTTGAACTAAGCAACTAGAAACATGAAATTATCATTCATTCAGATGCAGAAAAAACTTCTGAGGGGCATCAGGAATTCTGGTGTTGAGATATCTATTAGACATCTAATGAGAAATCAAGTAGATGGCTGGAGTTCAAGGACGATGGCTAGCTTAGAGATATGCACATGGTATCTTAGTTAGTATAGACCCAACTATGTTGTGGTAACAAGCCCCAAATCTCAGTAGTTCAACACAACTAAGGTTCACTTCTTGCTCATGTTACAACCCAGTGAAGTACAGGCATTACTTAGTGGCTTTCTTTCAAAGGTGACTCGGACATCCCAGCAACTTTTGTCAAGCAACTCCATCATCTTGCTTTTAATTTCCCTGACCATGCTCATATTTTCCTTAACAAAAACTAAACACATTGGGACAACCTAATAGTGTGGGAAACAGAAGAAAACAGGGATTATTTGGTGAGCACCGTCTCTGCCACCACTGGTATTATATAAAGCTACAAGACTAGATGAGGTCACCTAGGGAATGAACATAGATAAAGGGGAGAGAAGACTGAGCACTGAAGTACTTCAATGTTAAGAGAAAATGAGGAGGTACCAGAAAACAGAGTCTGATAAGGAGAAGCCAGTGTGATAGGTAGAGAACCAACATAGGGAAAGGTCCTGGCAGGTGAGTGAAGAAAGTATTTCAATGAGGAAAGGATGATACAATGTACCAAATTGTTGATGAGTCAAGTAAGGATGAGATAAGAACATACCAATGGATTTGGTAATGTGATCTGGACCAGAGCAATTTCAGCAAGGTGGTGATCTGGACCAGAGCAATTTAAGAAAGGAGAATTAGGGAAATGTGGTAGAACCATGATACAGTTCTAAGGCTCCCCTTGAGGGAGTGATCATGAACTTCAAGGAACACCAGTGACTAATATGTGCAGTTTTCTTTTGCCTTGTTAAGCCAGATGGGCACAGATGCAGATTAGCAGAAAACTTGGATGTAATCAGGGGTTGGGTTCTGCTGCTGCTGCTGCTAACTCACTTTAGTCATGTCCAACTGTGTGTGACCCCATAGACGGCAGCCCACCAGGCTCCCCGTCCCTGGGATTCTCCAGGCAAGAACACTGGAGTGGGTTGCCATTGCCTTCTCCAATGCATGAAAGTGAAAAGTGAAAGTGAAGTTGCTCAGTCATGTCCCACTCTTAGCGACCCCATGGACTACAGCCCACCAGGCTCCTCCATCCAAGGGATTTTCCAGGTAAGAGTACTGGAGTGGGTTGCCATTGCCTTCTTCATGGGTTCTGCTATGTGAGAATAATACAGGAAAAAAGGAGCAAGGGACTCAAAGGTGTATGGAAAGAAATCATTGAAATAATGGACCATGGAATCGAGGCTTCCTAAGGAGGAAAGTGAGCACAGGTTGTAAGATGCAGTAAAAAAAAAAAAAAAATACAGATAGTAGAGTTAATGGATGATTGATCATTAATGGGTTTGGGAAGAAATGTATGGGTTTTAGGATTGTGACCAGATCACAAAAGAAAGAGGAGGTGGTGCTGTGAAGAGGCTATGGGGACTTCCCTGGCTAAAACTTTGTGATTCCAATGCAGGGGACCTAGGTTCAATCCCTGATCAAAGAACTAAGATCCTACATGCTGTGCAGTGTGACCAAAATAGGGGAGGGTGCTAGGGCCAGAAGATATGGTCCATATATGCAATGGAATATTACTCAGCCATGAAAAGAATACAATAAAGCCATTTGCAGCAACATGGATTAAGCTAAAGATTGTCATAATGAAGTAAGTCAGATGCAGAAAGACAAATATAGATACTGCTTATATGTAGAATCTTAAAAAACAGTACAAATGAACTTATCTACAAAACAGGAGCAGAGTTACAGATGTAGAAAACTATGATTACCAGGGAGTAAGGGCAGGGAGGGATAAATTGGGAGATTGGGATTGACAAATATACACTACTAGATATAAAATAGATAACTAATAAGGACCTGTATAGCACAGAGAACTCTACTCAATACTCTGTAATGACCTATATGGGAAAAGAATCTTAAAAACAGTGGATATATGTATATGTATAACTGATTCACTTTGCTGGACAGCAGAACGTAGCATAACATTGTAAATCAACAATGAAAGTGAAAGCCACTCAGTTATGTCCAGCTCTTTGCAACCCCATGGACTATACAGTCCATGTAATTCTCCAGGCCAGAATACTGGAATGGGACGCCTTTCCCTTCTCCAGGGGATCTTCCCAACCCAGGGATTAAACCCAGGTCTCCTGCATTGCAGGCAGATTCTTTACCAGCTGAGCCACAAGGCAAATACAAGAATATTGGAGTAGGTAGCCTATCCCTTCTCCAGGAAATCTTCCCGACTCAGGGATCTAACCGGGGTCTTCTGCATTGAAGGTGGATTCTTTACCAACTGAGCTATCAGGGAAGCCAAACCATACATCAATATCAATTATTTCAAAATGAGGCTAGGGCCTGTTAATATTCTTCCTGGTACCAGAAAAGACAGCTCTAGGAATATAATGAATACTTCCTGAATTAGCTCAGTAAATGGTTATTGAAATGGCCACTTAATCCTGCTTTCATACAACATAAAACTATTCTGTTTTAATGACAGATTTCCTCAAAACACTTGTTACTCCAAATTTCATTTGATTTTCTACCACAAGTCTGAAACAGGTGTTTTATATGTATGGTATACGTAGCAACACACATACAAACACAATACTATAATGCTTTCTTTATATCTTCACCTATACCACTAGATAGTAAGTTCCTCTGAGATGATGTTGGTTTGCTCACCATAAAGTAAATGAATTAAAGAACCTTCTAAGCTTCCATTTCCTCAACTATAAAGTATGGATAATAATGTTTTACTTCACTGGGTATTGGGAGGTTAGAGATAGTGCCCCTAGCCAAGTGCTTGGCACATATACTATGCTCAATACAGCAATATGTTACCTGGTATTATTTATAACTATAACATCTAGTATGGTGCCTACATCATAGGTGAACATGTGATGACTAATTTGCATTTTAAAGATGAGGAAATGACGGCTCAGCTGTTAGTGACTTCCTCACCATAGGAAATTAGGTATCAGATTCGGGATAAGAAACCAGCCCTCACTTTCTTCCACTGAACCCACTGTTCAGGAAAAGAAAGATGAGTGTTGGTAAGATTACTTTTTATTCCTTTTTTAAAATCAAGATGAGTTTCTTTACTTCACAATAACTTGCATTGTATGTACACTTTTTAGAAACAACCTTCTTATAATTTTCACAACTACTTTTGAAACAAGGAAAATTACATATTAAATTTCCAGATTAAAAAAAATAAACCTGAGTCTCAGATTTGGTTATCACTTGGTAGTTAAGTGACAAAGTGAAGATTCAAAGCAGGGCCTCTCTTTCCAGTGAACAGCTAAAGTTAAAAAAAATAATACAGATGCAGAGGTGCCCTTTTATAACCTTCAATCTCTGCTGGTTGCCTCAGAGTCCAGAAACCAAGAGAAGCCTTTTAGGCTGGATCATAACTAGTCCGGGGCCACATTAATAATAACAGGTACCACCAATGGGGTAGCTGCTGTGTGCCTGCCTAAGTACTTCACATTTGCTATCTCACACAATTGTCCCAGCTACACTGAGGGGTAGGCACCATTACCACCATTATTTCACAGCTGAGAAAACTGGAGCTTATAAGGGTTTACTAGTTTGCCTACTCAAGGTCATACAGCTAGGAAGTGGCACAAATTCAAATCCAGGTTTGACTCAAAATCTTTGTGCTCTTCCACTAAGCCTGGCCTCTAGTTGATCATCCTAGGTTTCTGTACTTGGTGATATTAATACAGAATGTCTGGCCTTAATGGAACTCTGCTGTATAACTCAGAGAACTCAAACTGGAGCTCTGCAACAACCTGGAGGGGTGGGAAAGGGTGGAAGGTGGGAGGAAGGTTCAAGAGGGAGGGGAAATATGTATACCTATGGCTAATTCATAATGATGTGTAGCAGAAATCAAACCAATATTGTAAAGCAACCATCAATCAATTAAAAATAAATATATTTTTTTAAAAAGTCTGGCTTTACTTTGAGCAATTCTAAAACAAAACCTATTCATTGAAATATAAACACACACATGCACTAAACCAAGCTTAGTTGTGTTGTTGTTGTTGAGTTGCTCAGTCGTGTCTGACTCTTTGTGACCCCATGGACTGCAGCATGCCAGGCTTCCCTGTCCTTCACCATCTCCCGGAGTTTGCTCAAACTCATGTCCATTAAGTCGGTGATGCCATCTAACCATCTCATCTCAACTTCTGTCATCCCCTTCTCCTGCCCTCAATCTTTCCCAGCATCAGGGTCTTTTCCAATGAGTCGGCTTAGTCTTGTCCTATGTTTAATATGCATTTCTATGAGTTTATGAATGAATGGCTCTGTGAAGAGAAGAAAAGATTTCTAGGAGCTGGCTCCCTACCAGGTGAGACTTGTCAGCCACACTTTAAGGATGAAGCTGACACCAGACATGGCTGAGTAGTTCAGGAAGGTATTTCTGTCCATCTATGAAACTGTGTTCACACACATACACACATGCAACTGATGGGGTCAGGGGATGGAGAGAGGAACAGGCATTTTGGGTTTCACTTGGAAAAGGTCTAGCCAGCCAGAGTGAACCAGGGCCTAAAGGGATGTATGGTCTGCAGAGACCTTAAAGAGGATTCACCAACCAAATGTTTGACACACAAATAGACAAACTAAATGTTGTCCATAATGCTCTTAGACCAAAATATCTGAGGAGATATGAGAAAAAGAAGTGAGAAGGACACTGGGAGAAAGTGAGGAATCTTTGAGCTTTAAGACTGGAAGCTTTAAGGCTGAGAATAAGAGGTCACACAGTTCACATGTAGGGTGGCACGTTTTAACAAATAAAAACACAGGACGCAGAGTTCAATTTGAATTTCAGAAAAACCATTAAGTATGTCCCAATTAGCATATTTTTGTGTAAATATGTCTCAAATTAGCATAAATATGTTCCATGCAATATTCGAGACATAGTAAAAATCTATTTGTTGTTTATATAAAATTTTAATTTAACTTGGCATCTTGTATTTTATTTGGAAATCCTACAAGTAGCATCATGACACACTTATGTGACAAGTTCAGTTGTGGAGTATCTATAGTAATTGTCAGTAATAACATTTAAAGTACAAACTTTCCAACTTACTTTAAAAACATTAAGAGGGTATTCAAGTTTCTTTTTTGCAACTGAGTCACTCTTACTTATTTGCTTTCTAATTTGGTTTCCAAAACAGGAAGGAAAGGCATAGGTTTCACTAATATGGGAAGGATTAGATTAATTCATTTACTCAACAAATAATTATTGTGTGGCTGCTGTGTACCAGGTAATGTGCTAGGTACTGGGGATAGCATGATTAAAAAAAATTGAATATTAGTTTTTCATGAAGGTTCACAGCAGTTTTATTCCTCATAACCCAAAAGTTGGAAGGGCCCAAATTTCCATCAATAGGTGAGTGGATAAACAAACTATGGTGCCTTTGTACAATGGGATACTATTCAGGAATAAAGAAAGGAACAAAATATCGATGCATGTTAACTGCATGGATGAATCTCATAGATATGCTAAGTGAAAGAAGCTACATGTTAAGACCATATTCAGTATGAATCCACTTATACAAAGCTATAGAATAGGCAAATCAAATATATGATGATAGAAATCAGAATGGTATCCTGATGATAAAAATCAGTGGCTACCTCCGTAGGTGTGTTAGGGTAAGGTTGACTGGGGGTATGGGTACTTCCTGAGATGATGCACATATTCTGTATCTTGTTTGGAGAGATGTTTTTAAATGTACACATTTGTCAAAACTTATGAAAGTATACATTTACAATCAGCACATTTTATTGTCTGTAAAATAAAATTTTATTCAAAGGTAAGTATAATCCCTACCATTATAGAGTTAATATGGGATATAGATAAACACTTACACAAATATTTGAAAAATAATCATTTTTAAAGTGTGATGGAGGAAAAAAGGGTTCTCTGAATGTTTATAATATTTAAGTCATTAAAACATAAGCATTACTTCTTCATTCAGCAAATACTGATGGACTGTTCCAGGGACTGGATTATGCCCTTGGAGTATCCTGTTAAATAACATAAATTTGCTCCTCTGCTCCATATTCTTGTAGAGGAGACAGATGTTGGAAGAGTAAATAATAATATTTTAATTATAATTGTGTTATATGATACGAAGGAGACCAATGGAAGGATATGAGAATGTAGAACAGGGACACGGCCTCCTTGATGGGATCAGAGAAGGTTTCTTTAAGAAAGTGCAGTTAAACTGAGGTCTGAAGAATAGAAACCATCAATTAGGTCAAGGGATAGGAGTAAGGCAGAGAATCTTCTAGGCAGAGGAAACAATTGATGTACGTGCCCTGTGGTGAGAGAGAGCATGGCACACATGAGAAGCTGAAGGAAGCAAGAGTGACTAAACAGGAAAGGAAAGGGGAGAGTGACAAAATTTCACTGTCTAGGCAGGCAAAGACTTGTTCATGTAGAGTCTTGTGGGCCAGGTTAAGGAGGTTTTGTTTAATTGTCACAGAAACGGGAAGTCATTGAATAATTTTAATTGGAGAGTAATGTGATCAGATTAATATTTTAGAAAAAAAATTCTAGTGGCAGTATAGATAATGGACAGAAGAGGGTAATAGTGAGGTGGGAGACCAACTAAGAGACTGTTGGAGAAAAGATGGTGGCCTGAACAAGGGTTACAGCGGTTGGATGGGAGAAGTGAATGAATCTAAGACATTTTTAAATATACGGACACAATCAGAAAGGAATAAGACTAGAAGAACAAGGCTTTCTCACACCAAGTCCACTTCACTGATTTGAGGACCTCCTTTAATGCACAACTGCTATGTACTAATGGAGTAGGAAATGGCAACCCACTCCAGTATTCTTGCCTGGAAAATTTCATGGACAGAAGAGTCTGGTGGGCTACAGTTCATGGAGTTGCAAAAGAGTTGGACATGACTTAGCGACTAAGAACACATGCAGACTATATTGCACACTGTGTTGAGCACTATGGAAGAATGACAAATATTTAGAAAATTTTCATTAAACGCAAGGAATTTAAAGACCAAGAACAACTATAATCGAATGAAGAAAAAGTGACAAGTACTAATGGAAAAGGTAAAGAGATATCTTTCTAAAACAGAGGTGATTATGTCCTGTTTTCTTTCAAAAACCTTTTATGACTCTCTCTTATCTTCAGACTTCAAAATTCAAGCATGAGACTTAAGAGCCTCTAAATCAGACTCAACCACCATTGTAGAACAACCTATCACCTCCAATATTCTACTAATAGAGCTCAATTTATCAGCAATTGCATTTTTATGGAATGCTGTTCATATCCTATCCATTTCCATGGAAATCCTAGTCACATATTTTCTTTGTCTTTTTGTGACAATTGTATTGAGATATAATTCATATACAATACATTCATTCACACTTCCTTTCTTAAATTTTACCTTGCTTTTTTTCCCAACAATGGGGCTTCCTCAGTGGCTCAGACAGTAAAGAATCTGCCTGCAATGCGGGAGACCGGGGTTCAATCCCTGGGTTAGGAAGATCCCCTACAGAAGGGGATGGGTACCCACTCCAATTCTTGCCTGGAGAATTTCATGGACCGATGAGCCTGGCAAGCCACACAGTCCATGGGATCACAAAGAGTCAGACATGACTAAGTGACTGACACTTTCACTTTTCCAACAATAGCAGTATTTCTGTTTCATGATGGTATCCATTGCCCACTCTAACAGCTTCTCCTTTTGACTGCTTCAGAGAAACTGCAGTGACAGTTTCTAATAAAAATATATAAGATTATTTTGAGTGGTCAGTCTGAGTGTCATAATCCTCAGCTGCTCAAAGCTTGTTGGGGCTGTGTGTCTCTCTGTGAGCCTATTCTTGCTATTAGACTTTAGGCGTACAGTGTCATGGACTTTAGTGGCTTGGCCCAGAGCCTTAAGGCTTATTTATAATATGATGTCTTTAGGGAAATGATTCCAAGTTGACAAAAATCCCTTAGGATTTCTAGTTGGTAGCTGAAGTTAAGATGGAAAAGTCGGTAAGTTCTCTAAGAATTAGATCTACAGGAACTGGAAAGATTGCGATTCTAGGGCAAAGTATTCAGCTTGCTGAAAATACCCTGACAAACTGTCTCATCTGTTATTGAGTCCAAAGGATCAAGGACACTGCCATTTCTATCTTTTGTACTTGGAAGAGAGAATTTAATGAATGCTCAGTGGAGATGGATAGCGAGTCCATATGGAATTCACCAGCAGTAGCAAATATTAGGAGATACAATGGGCAACAAATACAAGTTCTTTCCATAAAGATAATTTTAGTTTTATATTTAGCTCATGATACAGATAGTCTCTAAGGTCTACTGATATAGATAAGAATACAGATGCTTTGTTTGTTCATAAATGAGGAAAGAGGACATGTGGAAGAGGATCTAAACCAGGGAAATATGATGGGTCATAGAAAATCCATCCCTCATGAAGTGTTAAAGAATCTGCCTGCCGATGCATGAGCTGCTGGAGACATGGGTTTGATTCGTAAGTCAGGAAGATTACCTGGATGAGGAAATGGCAACCCACTCCAGTATTCTTGCCTGGGAAATCCCATGGACAGAGGAGCCTGGCAGGCTTGCAAAGAGTCGGACACTTCTGAGCACACATGTACATACATACATGACTAGAAGGAAAATGAGAGGGAACTCCTTCCCAAAGTACAGAACCCAATAAATAGCAGACTAGGATCTCTGTCTTCATTTGCCAGGAAGAGCATGTTACCTTTACCTAATTTTATGGCTGCAATTTTAAGCTGTAAATCCTTTCAGAAGTTGATTTTAGTTTTGCTTGCAGGGTGAGCAAAACAAACCAACTTATCACGTATGCCTGCATTTCTAAAATTAGGAAAAACAGCCCTAATCCCTTTTCATATGCAGAAAATAGAAACTAGTCGAGTAGTCTACTTGGTTGCTGGGAACAGACTTTAAAAAGCAACATGCTAAAAAAAAATCAAAACATGTCATAAACAAAGTTAAACTGTAGTTCAAACCTTTTGGCCATAGCCAAAAGCCACAAGCAAAAGAGTGTGACAGTATTTCTGTCTCTTATTCTCTTTTGTGACTTCAAAACTCATCTACTTTTTGTTTCCAGGCAAAATGACATGTAAAACTCATTTCAGAAAGCCCATCTATAGCAAAGTCTCAGCTATATCTTTGGTAATTCCTTTTCAATGTATAACCTACCACAACTCACTGAAGAAGAAATAGATCATTTGAATAGTCCTATATTGACTTTAAAAGTAGAATTTATAGTTAAACCCTTCCCACAAAGAAAATTCCTAGGCCAGAAAGCCTCCCTGGTGATTTTCACCAAACATGTAAGGAATAAATAATGTCAATCCTGTAAAACTCTGCCAGAAAATTGAAGATGAGGGATTACCTCCTAAATCATTCTATGAGTCAAGTATTACCATTACAAGCTAATATTTTTTTGGGAAAATAGACACAAAAATTCTGAATAAAAATTTAGGAAATTGAACCCAACAGTATATAAAAATGATGGGGCTTCCCTGGTGGCTCAGTGGTAAAGAATCTGTCTGCCAATGTAGGAGACATGAGTTCAATTCCTGATCTGGGAAGATTCCACATGTCCCAGAGACGCTGAGCCCATGTGCCACAACTGTTGAGCCTGTGCTCTGGAGCCCAGGAGCCACAACTACTGACCCCACATGCCATAGCTACAGAAGCTTGCACAACCTAGAGCTCGTGCTCTGCAACAAGAGAAGCCATCACAATAAGAAGCCTGTGCACTGCCACTAGAGAGTAGCCCCCACCCTCAGCAAATAGAGAAAAGCCCATGCAGCACTGAAGACCCAGCAGAGCCAAACACAAATAGATAAATAAAAAAATTTAAATGATGATACATTATGACCAAGTACAGTTTATCTCAGGAATGATAGGTTGGTTTAACATTCAAAAGTCAATCAAAGGGGACTCCCCTGGCAGTCCAGTGGTTAAGAATCTGCCTTCCCATGCAGGGGACAATTCCTGATTAGGGCACTAGGATCCCACATGCTGGACGATGCAGCACACAAAAAATTAAAAGGTCTGAGCCGAAGAAGTCAGGTCCAAACTTATGGATACAAAGCAGAATCAGACAAAGACTCTGCATTTGGAGAACTCACACTTTAGCCAAGGAGACATATTCAATTAAGCTCTATAGGCCTGGTACTGGCTTAGATATTGGGGAGAAGACAAACTTGAAAATATTCATCTACTGCCTTGTGCATGGTTCTCCAAGTATTTTATGGGCGTTTATTAGTCTCTTCTCCCTTAAGCCTGTAAGGGACTTCAGTGCAGGAAGTAAGAGAGGAGCTTGCCTTTGGGGAATAGTGGAATTTAGCAAACTTTAATGACATAAATCTTCCCTAAAAGACCTGGTCAGCCTTTTTGATGGGTGGTACATGCAAATTAGGCACTGATAGAGCCTGAACACTGAAGAGGCAGTCCTGAATATGAGGAGGTGGGAGGCTGGTGACAGTTTACTGTCCCAGTCCATCGATGCACCATCTAATTTGGCTCAAAACAAGTCACCAGAGAGACAAGTGTGTTGTCCAAGACCTTTCATGTGCCTGGTTTTCACTGCACAGTGACATAAAGCAACTTCTCCATCCCTAACCTGTGTTCGAGTGATTAGGACAAGATTAGGGAGAAGCTCTGGCAACCTTGAGGTTTCTTAGATCATCACTCCTTTGCCATTACACACCATGCAGACAGCCAAGATTCAATAAATGTGTATTGAATTAATACATTCAATCAATAGATTTAAACAATAACCTAAAGAAAGAAGCAGAATCTATTGTTGCCTAGTGGTAACGTTTCTCCTTCAGAATTAAGTACATTGTCCATTTACACATGAAGGCTGAGTGCCACTAGCATTATTAGTAGGTGTAAAGGGCAGCAGGAAATACACCTGGGCCCTTTTCTATTTTAAAATTTATTTTTAATTGGAGGATAGTTGTTTTACTGAGTACTTTTCTTGTGGCTTTATTTTCCTACCTTGTCCTACCTTTGTCAATGTGCTTTGTCATATTTTGCCACATTGTACAAATCTCTTTGTAAAAAGATCTCTTCTCTATATCCCCAGAGCCTAGCACTGTGCCTGGTATATTAGTAGGTGGTTGTATTAGTTAGGGTTCTCTAGAAAAAGAGAACTAAGAGTATGTGTGTATTTACTGTATGTATTCATGCATGTATGTGTGTCTATACATATGTCAGTACATGTTTAAAGGAATTGGCTCATACAATGAAGGCTGGCAAGTCTGAAATCTTCAGGGCAGGCTGTCAGGTTGAAGACCCAGGGAAGAGTTAATGTTAGTCTCAAGTCCAAAGGCAGTCTGGCGGCAGAATTTTTTCCTCCTTAGGACATCTGTCTGTCCCTGCTAAGGTCTTTAATTGATTGAACAAGGCCTACTCACATCATGTAAGGTAATCTGCTTTACTCAAAATCTATTGATTTAAATGTTAGTCATATCTAAAAAAATACCTTCATAGCAACATCTAGACTGGTGTTTGAGCAAACGTCTGGGCACCATTGCCCAGCCAAGTTAACATATAAAATTAACCACCATAGGGTCAATACCTGTTTATAAAATAGAACTGAAATCACCTGTGGGCTGCCCACTTTTGCATATCTACTTTTGAAATTCAAGTAGCAAATGCAGTTGGCACACAGATATCAGGGATCACAGGTCACTGGTTCATTCCCAACTGGACAAAACAATTTTTCAATAAAGCCCATGAGACATAAAATGGAAGTAATTAAGGTACAGATAGAACTTAGTTTCTGATTCTGGTCAATCTTTTAATCATTTTGTAAAACTGATGAGCCACTACATTATTCATTCATTTAGATTTATGAAAGTAACATGAGCTGGCATTCGTGGAACTGGTTTCTAGTCCCTTCTTTACCATTAAATGGCTTACATGACCTTGGGCAACTCACTTTACCTCTCTTGGTTTTTGCTTCACCAACAGCAAGATGAGATCTCAGACAGTCTTTAAAGCAACTGTAGTACAGAAAATTGAAGCCTTCAGACAGATATGGGTTCAAATCTTGGTTAATGACACTTACTATTAGTAGTTCTGGGTAACGTACTACTGAGCTCATTTCTGCCGCAGCAATGTGGGAATATGCAATAACCTCACACCAGGGTTGTTACACAGATTGAAGAAGACAAGTTGAGTGCACAGTATACAATGGATGTTAATTACTATCACTGCCCCTTCTCCTTGCAGCACAAAAATGATATGATTCTGTTTTGTGTGGGTGGAACATTAATCCCTCTTAGAAAAATACAACTTCCAACAGAGAGACTAATCATAAGCAGGAAATTCAAAAGATACATTTGAGATTATAGAGTCTTGTGTTGCTTTTGTTATGGCCTAATTTCATTTGGAAAGAATCTTTATGATCATTTGATATTCTTTCAAATCATGCTAAAGTCCCTTGACTCTTTAATTCCCATGGGCCACATCGATGGCTTAGTGGGTGTGGGAAAGCAGGGAAAGGCAAGGTCATGGGTATCTCTGTAGCAAGAGACAGAAGGTTGGAACTTCCCTGGTGGTCCAGTGGCTAAGACTCCATGCTTCCAATGCAGGGGACCCAGGTTGAATCCCTGGTCAGGGAACTAGATTCCACATGCCAAAACTAGGAGTTCACATGCCACAATGAAGATTGAAGATCCCACTTGCTGTAACTAGCACCTGGTGCAGCCAAATAATAAGTAAATATTGGGGGTGGGGGTTGTGAGAACTTGCCATGTACCAAGTACTATGTGAGCGTGATCTCATCTAACATTCATAGCAAACCAAAAAGTGTAGGTACTATTACTGATATCCCCATGTTTACAGATAAGAAACTGAAGCTCAGAGAGGTGAGGTAACTTGCCCAAAATTGTACAGCTAGAAACCATGGAATTAGAACTTACCCCCATATCTGATTCAGAACACATGCTCTTAACTAGTACACTGTCTCTTCTTGGAAAGTGTATATTACATAAAAAACACACAGGCTTTTGACATTTTAAAGAAATTTAACAAGCAGAAAAATTAATATGTACATGTGTGTATGTAGGTATGTGTGTGCACATTTTTATACATATACACACATGTACACCCATGGTAGATTCATGTCAATGTATGGCAAAACCAATTAAAAAATAAATTAAAAAAAATAAATAATAATAAAAAATAAAAGAACTACTTGCATTTGTGCAATGGTACACATGAATGAGAATGATATGAATGAGGCTGGGCTTCACTGCCTGGCTCACAATAGAGAGAGGAAGCTGACTGTCTAGCTGTTGGTGAGCGGGTTACTATGAAAGTCTATAGATTGCTATGTATGGACATGAAAAGATCTCCAAAACATGGCCATAAAGGAAAAAAGCAATTTATAGGAAAACAGAGTAAAATGAAGATTAAATGATAGATGATAGATAGGTTAGCTGGATGGATGAATAGCTAGCTAGCTAGATGGACACATGTTTGTGAATGCCAAGATAAAACTCTGTCTGGAGACATGCCAAATGGTGATCAGAATTTACCTTTAGGATAGAGAGTGGGGGCACAGTTAGGGTGAGGGAGATGTCCACTTTTTACTATTATGTAATGCCTGAAACTCTTATGGTGCCTTATTAATGTGTTACATATGTGACCATAGACACATAAAGAAAAAAATAAGACAAAAGAAGATGCACTGCCCTCCTTGAGAAGCTTCTGGAGCAGATACATGCAGATAGGGAAACTCTGATTGGCATTTCAGGCGCTCTGGTAGAGTCATTTCAAGGCGGCTTAGCACCCTCCATAAAGGCACATAAGCCAGTTGAGATCATAGAGGGCCTCCCCAAAGCTGTGATGACTAAGCTGAGCTCTGGACAGAGGGTAAATAAATTTTTTTTTAAAAAAATTGAATGGTTAAGAAATCAGTGTACCTCATTTCTGTGAAAATTAATATCACTTGCTGAGTTCTACAAGGGGGCATGAGGGTAAGTGGCAAAGTCAATGAAAGGACTGTGCTTCTACTTAGTTGTGATGTTGACCATACATCTCATTCAGCATGAGACTTACATAAGATATTCCTAGCAGCTGCCATGTATTTAGTGATTACTATGTGCCAGGCACTGTGCTAAGTGCTTTATATGTATAATGCCAAGTAATTCCTCACACAACCCCATTCAGTAGATGAGAAAACTTAAGCTCAGAGGTTATATCACTTGCTGAAGACCATACACCTAGTAAGTAGCACTGCTAGGATTCAACTCGAACTTTGGAACCTTTGTTTGTAACCACTATGCTGGATTTTCATGAAAAGCATGTCATTTCCTCAATAAATTAAACACAGGTTTACCATGTGACCCAACAATTCCACTATGAGTTATACCCCAAAGAACTGAAAAACTAGTGTGCAAACAAAAATGTATATACCAGCCTTCATAAGAGTTATATTCATATTAGTCAAAAAGTATAAACAACCCATATATCTATCAACTGATGAATGAATAAATAAAATGTTGTGTACACACACACAACACTCAGTGGAGCATTGTGCTGTACTGTGCTTTGTCACTCAGTCATGTCTGACTCTTTGCAACCCCATTGCCTGTAGCCTGCCAGGCTCCTCTGTCAATGGGGATTCTCCAGGTAAGAATACTGGAGTGTGTTCCCATCCAGGGGATCTTCTCAACCAGGGATTGAACCCAGGTCTCCTACATTGCAGGTGGATTCTTTACCATTTGAGCCACCAGGGAGCCCATGAATACTGGAGTGGGTAGCCTATCCTGTCTCCAGGGGATCTTCTTGACCCAAGAATTGAACCTGGGTCTCCTGCATGGCAGGCAGATTCTTTACCAGCTGAGCTACCCGGAAAGCCCCAATGGAACATTATGCAGCTATAAAAAGGAGCAAAATTCTGACACATACTATAACATGAATGAACCTTAAAAATATGCTAAGTGGAAACAGCCAGCCACAAAAGGCTGAATATTGTGTGATTTCCTTTACATGAAATATTCAGAATAGGCCAATCCATAGATACAAAGGAAGATTAGTTGTTGCCAGGGGCTAAGGAAAGAGGGGAATGGGGAGTGACTGCTTAATGGGTATGGGGTTCCCACTTGGTATTCTGAAAAAGTTCTGATATGAGGTCGTAGTGATAGATGCACAACATTGTGAATGTACTCAGGTTACTGAACTGTAGACTGTAAGACATAAAATGGTAAATTTTATATGATACACATTTTACCACAATAAAAATCAATCAAGTAACCAGACCATTTGTCCCTGGTTTTCCCTTTGTCTAATTGTGGGTTTTGTCTCTGAAAGTCTCTTCTCTGCTGGCTCCCCAACATTCTGGGCTCATTTCTCCCTCTCTGCCATAACTCCTACTGTCCCTTCTTGATTCTTCCTAAGACCTGGAGCCTTCTCCCTCTGCCCAATCCCAACCAATTCAACTGTGACCCGTCCTTCCATGAAGACTTTCCCAGTTATTCTCTTTTTCTAATCAAGAAATCCAGAATGACCCAAGTAAGCCCACTTTATTTTAAAATTAATATTAAAAGTTAACATTATATGACTGTTTCTAAAACAACACCTTTTGGCTCTTAGACCTGTGTCCTTTCTATTAATACCTCACTGTCTCACACAGCACTTAGAGTTATCATCTGAATGGGCATAATTATATTTTACACACACATATATGTATATGTTCTCAGTGGGGTTCTTATGGGTTAGCCTTATATCTCTGGTAATACACTCACTTCTTGATGGTAATACCTGTTTCTCACACACCTTTGAATCACTCAACATGTGCTGGCACATAATAGATGCCCAATAAATACTTTTGATGAGTAACTTACAAATTTTCACAATCTGCCTCAAACCCATCACTAACATATAAAATAGAACAATATAACCCATCATTTTGTCAGAAAGGAAACATCTGTTTATTCGACTGCATCTTAGTTTCTAACAAATTAAAATCAGATGAGCTCTCGCTAGCGAATCAAGGAACAGACAGATGCTTTTCAAGAAGAGACAATGTGGTGTACTAGTTAAAAGCATATGTTCTGAATCAAAACGGACATGAGAGTAAATCCCAATTTTGTGTTTACTAGTTGTGTAATCTTGGGTAAGTTTTCATATCCCCCTGAGCCTCAGTTTGCTCATCTGTAAATGTGAGCTATTAATAACAGTACCTCCCCATGCTGTGTGTTATAAATATATTGATGTGGCTCAGATGGGAAAGAATTTGCCTGTAATGCGGGAGACCCAGGTTCAATCCCTGGGTCAGGAAGATCCACTGGAGAAGGGAACGGCTACCCAGTTTAGTACTCTTGCATGGAGAATCCCATGGACAGAGGATCTTGGTGGGCTACAGTCCATGGGTTCAAAAAGAGTCAGACATGACTTGAGAGACTAAGCATGCAAAAAAAAAAAATTATACAAATGAACTTATTTACAAAACAGAAATAAGACTCACAGACATAGAGAACAAATTTATCTTACCAAAGGGGAAAGGGGAAAATAAGGGATAAATTAGGAGTTTGGGGATTAAAATATACACACTACCATAGATAAAATAGGTAATCAACAAGGACCCATTGTATAGTACAGGGAACTTACTCAATATTCTGCAATAACCTATAATGGAGGAGAATGTAAAAAAAAAATTCTCTCTCTATATATAGAACTGAATCACTTTGCTATACAGTTGAAACTAACACAACATTGTAAATAAACTATAATTCAAAACAAGGTGAAAAAATGTATAAGATAATGCAAGCATCGTGGCAGACACATAGCAAGTACTCAACTTGTTAGAATTTATAATTATCCATTGCTTTCCTAAAACCCCTTCCTAAGGACACAATTTATTCATAGTCTTAGGGCTCAGGGAAGTAATCGGCCTAGTTCTCCATCAATTCAATCATTGGGTCCTAAATGTGGAACCAGGACCCAAATATATACATTAGGAAGGCTCAGTAATCAAATCCAGAAAAATGCAGGCTGATGCTGTGAAACTGTAATTATGACCTAACAAGTCTAATTAACTGTGCCGGCCAGATTCCTTTTGGAATAACTGTAGTGTTCCTAAGCCTGAGAACAAAAGTGGGGCTTGAAAGAAGGGCTAGTTTGCATCCTGGCAGATGAACAAGGGATCTGCTTGTGGCTTACCAGCTGATAATAGAGAAATCAGTGCACGGGAATGAGATGGCATTCCCAGTGTTTAACCACAAGAATAAGCCTTTTAATTCCCTAAGCCCTATGGGTCTCTCGGACACATGGTTATTCATCAATTTTCTTCAAATATCTGATTGCCCATGCATGCCAAGACAGTTGCCCACGTTTCAGTAGACTGGCTCATGCCTGGGTACAGGGATTTGAGACTAAAGAGTTAAGTTCCATGAGCTGGAAAGAAAAAGAGGAGTCAGAACAAAAAAAAATAGCCTTGGGAATTAAAGAGCTGTAATCTTTGTAAAGAATTAGCAGTGAACACACCACAGCTCTTTCAGACTGGTCTTTCTCAGGAATCCAAATCTCTGACAATATTGCTGGAGGGTATATAAAGCCATTGAGAAAGATTTCTGGGATGGCAAACCCACTGTTGGCAGACAGTTGGCTGCTCTCATGGTCAGCTAGGTTGGTTTTCCCCTTTGGATGAACTGTCTCTAGCTCTTCTGCCATCAGCCTTGGTCCTCAAAAGCCATGGTTAGAAATGAGTTTGCAATATTGTAATTAAGTGAATGAATAGAGCTTTGTTTCATCTGGTACTAGATGTTATACCTTGATCTGTTCTGAAGGTAGGTACTAATCTGATGGAGTTTTCAAAATAACAACAGAAATCTGAACAGAGTTTGGACTGTGAAAGGATGAGGGGTGGGCAGGAGAGAGGATTTTTATTGTCAAGCTAAGCTTCACAAGATTTCAGAGGGCAACATGGGATACCCTGCTCCACTCATGCCCTTTCAAATGGCTGTTTCTTACTTTCCACTCAGAGTCCACTTCCCCCTTTGTCCACACACTTTGTCTCCTCTCTGCTGAAAATGTTGGGGACCAGAATTTTTTCATCAGTACCTCCGACTTGGGGGATGTTGGTGGATTCGGGTGGGGATGGGGAAGAAGCTTTCTGGAAAACCAGGTGTGGACTTCAAAGCAGCTCAAAGAGCCTGGGGCTAGAAGTGTACTTTCTAACTAAATCAGACCCATGGCTTCTGAATCCCACACCGCATTCCTGTCCTTATTTTTTAATTTATCGAAAGAATCCTACAGTTAATGAAAACTAGTATTAAGGCATGTATAATGCTCCCTCTTGTATTCTGTCTTCATCTGACCCTTTCCCTTTTCATCCCTCTTTCTTTGGGATCTGCTTTTCTTTTATCACACCTGTTCCTTCCCTGGTATTTACTGCTTCCAGTGTATTTCCTCTCTCAGAACGCAGTTTTCAGCAGCCTAATCAGGCTCTGCCCTCACACTTCCAAATGTCCGCGGTTACTTGTAGTGGGACCCCAATCCCAATCTTCATTCACATTCTTCCAGAAAACCCTCTCCTGGAAAACCCTTTCCTAACCAGAGATTTGCTAAAAGCATACAGGCCTCCCTTCCTGTGGGTGATGGTGATCTGCTCAGGAAATGACAAGATTTTGATCTCAAAGGCAAGAGTGCTAGGGCTTCAGAGATCTTCACATTTTCACCACCTCTGTCCTGAACCGCTCTTTCTGACCTGCCTTGCACTCTACCTCTTGGCCTCCTTTTCTTGGCTTCTGACCTCATGACTCATTTTCCCCACTCGCAGTCTTGCCTTGGATCTTATTCTTGCTACAGCTTCTCTATTTTTGAGCTATCTGATTTCCTCCACAATAATGATTCCAGCTCCTTCTCTCGCTATGTTGCACTTCACTGCCCTGGATAAACACCTTGCTCAATTCTCCTCCAAACTCGTGTATCCGGGTCTCCTGCATTGCAGGCAGATTCTTTACTGTCTAAGCCACCAGGGAGGTCGAACTCATGCACAGGACCCAGAAACTCTCCTCAAATCCCACCCCTTATAAACTTGTTTAGCTCTTATTTCTGAAATGCATTCAACACTTCCCATATAAAGCCTTGTAATGCAAAATTTTCAGATTCATTCGTTTCATAGATATCAGATGCTTTTTACTTTCAGGATATACTGGGTATATGCAAACAAATCATTCTGCAAGGCAAAACTGGGGAATGCAATAGAACGTTCTGCAATGATGGAAATGTTCTGTGCTGTTAAATTTAGCAGCTGCTAGTCACATATAACTATTAAGCATCTGAAAGGTGGCTAGTTCAACTGAAGAACTGATACTTTAATTAACTAAGATTGAAAGAGCTGCATGTGACTCATGGCTACCACACTGAATAGTGTAGACCTAGTGTATATGTCTAGGGATGGACTTGCTTGTGTTGATGATCATATGCATTTTGGGGATTTGTTTTCTTTTCCATTTTTTGAGAGTCAATACATGGGATGATTTGGAAAAAAATAAATTTTTAAATTTTTTGTTTTATATTGGAGTATAGTTGATTAGGGTTTTATAGGTGGCTCAGTGGTAAAGAATTCACCTGTGGATGCAGTACACAGGAGATATGGGTTCAATCCCTGAGTCGGGAAGATTCCCTGGAGAAAGAAATGGCAATCCACTCCAGTATTCTTGCCTGGAAAACCCCATGGACAGAGCAGAGGACCTTGGAGGGCTACAGTCCAGAGAGTGGCAATGAGTTGGATGTGACTTAGTGATTGAGCATGCTTAGCTGATTAACAATGTTGCATTAGTTTCAAGTGTATAGGAAAGTGATTCAGTTGTAAAAATACATATATCTAATCTTTTTCAAATTCTTTCCCCATTTAGGCTATTTCATAATATTGAGCAGAGTTCCCTGTGCTATACAGATGGTTCTTGTTAAGTTCAGTCACTCAGTCGTGTCTGACTCTTTGCGACCCCATTGACTGCAGCACACCAGGCTTCCCGGTACATCACCAATTCCCAGAGCTTGCTTAAACTCATGTCAGTGATGCGATCCAACCATCTCATCCTCTGTCGTCCCCTTCTCCTCCAGCCTTCGATCTTTCCCAGCATCAGGGTATTTTCAAATCAGTCAGTTCTTCACATAAGGTGGCCAAAGTACTGGAGCTTCAGCATCAGTCCTCCCAATGGAATATTCAGGACTGATTTCCTTTACGATTGACTGGTTTGATCTCCTTGCAGTACAAGGGACTTTCAAGGGTCTCCTCCAACACCAAAGTTCAAAAGCATCATTTCTTCGGTGCTCAGCATCAGCATTTTCGGTGCTCAACTTTCTTTATAGTCCAACTCTCACATCCATACATGACCACTGGAAAAACCATAGCCTTGACTAGATGGACCTTTGTCAGCAGAGTAATGTCTCTGCCTTTTAATATGCTGTCTTGGTTCGTCATAGCTCTTTTTCAAAGGAGCAAGCGTCTTTTAATTTCATAGCTGCAGTTACCATCTGCAGTGATTTTGGCGCCCAAGAAAATCAAGTCTTTCACTGTTTTCATTGTTTCCCCATCTATTTGCCATGAAGTGATGGGACCGGATGCCATTATCTTAGTTTTTTGAATGCTGAGTTTTAAGCCAGCTTTTTCACTCTCTTCTTTCATCTCATCAAGAGGCTCTTTAGCTCTTCACTTTCTGCCATAAGTGTGGTGTCATCTGAGGTTGTTGACAGTTCTCCATGCAATCTTGATTCCAGATTGTGCTTCATCCAGCTCAGCATTTCACATGATGTTCTCTGCATATAAGTTAACTAAGCAGGGTGACAACATACAGCCTTGATGTACTCCTTTCACAATTTTGAACCAGTCCATTGTTCCATGTCTGGTTCTAACTGTTGCTTCTTGACCTGCATACAGATTTCTCAGGAGGAAGGTCAGGTGATCTGGTATTCCAGGTCCTTGTTTATTATCCATTCTTAGTACAGTAATGTGTACATGTCAATCCTGGGCTTCCTGGGTGGCTCAATGGTAAAGAATCCACCTGCTACTGCAGGAGATGCAAAAGACTTGTGTTTGATCCCTGGGTCAGGAAGATCCCTTGGAGGAGGCCATGACAACTCACTCCAGTATTCTTGCCTGGAAAATCCCATGGACCGAGGAGCCTGATGGGCTACAGTCTATGGGGTAGCAAAGAGTTGGACATAACTGAGCAACTGAGCACACACACATGTCAATCCCAAACCTCTAATCTATTCCTGAGGCCACTGTTACCCCCAGTAACCATAAATTCATTATCTAAGTCTGTGAGTCTGTTTCATAAATAAGTTCATGTGGGTCATATTTTAGATTCCACACATAAGTGATATTCCTTATATCATATGTATTAGAACACATTTTGACATTTCAAGTGCCAATGCTTGGCCTGTATACAGTGATTCAGAGAGAATGGTCAGTAGTTGCTATGTCACAGGGTTTGGAAGGCAGGTTGAGAGCCACAGCACAGAGGATGTACCTGAGTCCTCTACCAGTGGACTTACCTAAACTTCCAGTGGGCTGTATTTTATTGACCCTGATACAGAACAGTGCCTTCCAGGTATGCAATGACATTTTTATAAGCTGTTCTCTCTGCTTGAAAATCACTATATTCTCCATCCCACATTCAAAGCTTCTAATTTGAGATTCAGTTTTAATGTCACTTGTTATAGAAAGTCTTTTAAAACTGCCCATGACAAAATAATCACTTGTGCCACTGAATAATCTTTTTTCCACCTGACAAAATGACAGTGACTCTTGGGTCACAAATGCATTTCACTCTTCCATTTGAAAACTGTAGTAGATTATACAGCACAGAGGACCCAGAATGCACTCAAAGATGAAAGCACATTAGATAAGACCAGTGAGATACAAAGTCATCTTAAAAGAGACAGTAGAGGTTTCAGGCTGAGAGTCAGACCAGATAGTAACCCAATCAGTGATACTACCATACCTAAACGACAGTCCATTTTAATTTTGTTTTGCAATGAGGTATCAGCTCACACCATTCAGAATGGCCGTCATGTAAAAGTCTACAAATAATAAACACTAGAGATAGTTTGGAGGTAAGGGAACCATCCTATACTGTTGGTGAGAGTGTAAATTGGGGAAACCATTATGGAGAACAGTTCAGAGAGTCTTTAAAAAACTAAAATTTGAGTTGCCATATGATCTGGCAATCCCACTCCTGGGCATATATCTAGAGAAAACTAATTTGAAAAGATACATGTACTCCAGTGTTCACTGCAGCACTATTTACAATAGCCAAGATATGGAAGCAACCTAAATGTCCATCATCAGATGAATGGATAAAGAAGAAGTGGAACATATATACAATGGAATATTACTCAGCCATAAAAAGAATGAAATAATGCCATTTATAGCAACATGGATGGACCTAGAGATTATCACACTAAGTGGAATAAGTTAGAGAAAGACAAATACATGATATCACTTATATGTGGAATCTAAACTATGACACAAATGAACTTATTTACAAAGAAGAAACAGACTCAAAGACATAGAAAACAAACGTATGGTCACCAAAGGAAAAAGTGCGGGGAGGGATAAATTAGGAGTTTAATATTTATATATACATATATTATGCATATGTACATATCCATATATTAACATATAACATATACAGAAGTGTTAATCACTCAGTTATGTCCAACTCTTTGTGACCCCATGGACTGTAGCCCACCAGGCCCTCTGTCCATGGAATTCTCCAGGCAAGAATACCAGAGTGGGTTGCCATTTCCTTCTCCAGGGAATCTCCCCAACCTAGGGATCAAACACAGCTCTCCTGCATTGCAGGCTGACTCTTTAACCACTGAGCCAGCAGGGCAGCCCTTATAACATATATATGTATAATTAAATCTCTTTGCTGTACACCTGAAACTAACACAACATTGTAAATTAAGTATACTTCAATAAAAACATAATAAAAGAGAGTCCATTGGGAGGAAGGTCAGTAGGAAATATTAATAAAGGGGATTTTTCAAATGAAGTCCTTAGAAATGTAGAACATCCAAGACTAGGAAGAAACTTTGGCTCAAGAAATCTATTTTCCTTTCACTGAGATCAGCACATCCCCATCCTGAAGATGGAAAGATCATCTCATTAGAGTTGACTGCCAGCAAATATTAGAACTATACAACTAGCTCCCCTTGTTGTGGTGCTATACACACCAACCAACCTTCCTATTATCTCTTGGATTCCCATGTGGGTTTTCGTACAGGCTGAAGACTCACTCATGTGACCACCTGGTTCCTTTCAGTAGTTATTTTTTCATAGGCTAAATTAATAAATTAGCATTCTGGTTTAGGTGCCCAGTTCCTGTGAACTTGATTAGAATGGGTTGTCCTAAGAAAATTATACAGTCCCCCCTAGGCTGACGAACTTAAATTCCTAAGTGGGTAAACCTTAGAGTCAAACTCAGAAATCTGGGGAACTAAGTAAGGTGCCATCCAAAGGGCCAGGTAAACTTCCCCTGAAAATACTTCTAATCTATCATCCCTTTTGAACCCAAAACACACTGTTTTTTAACGACTGTGAATAACAATGTCACAGTTATTTTAGGTAGAAATCTTGCTGCATAGGTGTGTTCTCCATCCATATTTAGACACAAGCTTTTCAAGTGCAGGCATATTTCGTGAAATTTTTTGGGTGTGCAGTAGGACCCAGCACAGTGCTTGGCTAGGTAAATACCCAGTGGGTACTTAATGAATTAAATTTTGATTCTATGCCCTCTAAACGGTGGAATTAGAGAGTTGTCTGGGGTTGGTTTAAGATTCAAAAATGGGATTTTGTCTCCATTTATTCAAATATTTTAGAGTGCCTGATATATGTTAGACATTGTATTATATATTGAAGATAAAGTGGAAAATAAGACAGACATGGCTCTTACCCTAATGGAATTGGGCAAGAATTGTTTCAAGTGATATGCAAATAGAAAAGTACTAAGTGTTAGTTTTGTATGTATGTAGATATGCAGTTGGGGCTTCCCAGGTGGTACTGGTGGTAAAGAACCCACCTGCCAATGCAGGAGACATAAGAGATGGAGGTTCAATCCCTAGGTCAGGAATATCCTGTGGAGGAGGGCATAACAACCCACTCTAGTATTCTTGCTTGGAGAATCCACATGGACAGAGCAGCCTAGGGGTACAGGCTACAGTTCACAGGGTCACACAGAGTTGGACACTACTGAAATGACTGAGCACACATGTGCAATTAGGTTTCTATCACTCTTCTGGGGACCATCTCTCTCCACCCCCTGACACCTCCTAGAAATCTTGGCCTTAATTGGTTCTTCAATTTATATTAACACTAAAGTTAACATACATGATAATAATTTGGTAAATATAAAGCCGAATTTAAAGGCATTATTACTGGCCATTTATTAGGGGCATGGCACTGTGCTAGGCATTGTCTTAGATGACCAAGACTCACTTACCCTCAAGAAGTGTTTACCTCAGTGGAGGAAAAATCATACATATTCACTCATCAATTATCTATTTAATATCTATTGTGTATCAAGCATGATTTGGGGGCTTGGCAATAGATCAACCAAAAAGACAGATCCCTGCTGCTCTTCGACTGCAGGGGACACAGGGTTGATCCCTGATTGGGGAACTAAGATCCTACATGCCAAATGGAGCAGCCGAAAAAAACACACCAAAAAAACACAAAAAGACAGATCCCTAGCCTCATGGAGTTTACATTAATTGAAAATACAGCAAACTATATACATACATATATCAAAATACACAGTAATACATGTCAATTGCCATAAGTAAGGTACAGAGACAGCTCTGTGTGTTCAGACTTAACAGTAACTAGAGAAATAGCACAGGGTAAGGGGACAATCACAAGTTTTAGGGTTGATCTGGATCCAAGTTTCCTTTATGCTACTTGATTACCTATGGGCCTTGAGTAAGTAACTTTGCTGAGCCTAATCTTTATTTTTTTAAAGACTGAAATGCATTTTATTTTAAATTAATTTGTTTACTTTTTCCTTTACATTACTGTGTTGGTTTTGCCATACATTGACATGAATCCGCCATGGGTATACGTGTTCCCCTTCCAGAACCCCCCTCCCACCTCCCTCCCAATTCCATCCCTCTAGGTCATCCCGGTGCACCAGCCCTGAGCACCCTGTATCATGCATCAAACCTGGGCTGGTGATTCATTTCACATATGATAATTTACGTGTTTCAATGCCATTCTTATAGAGTTTTGGTGAGATGTTTTAAATCATGCAGGACAGGCGTAGAACATTCAGTTCCTTTCTCATTCTAGACAACTAACTCCACACATATCTCATGTCTTTAGAATCTTCAGACTTTTTAATTAAATGTCTGAAAAATAAGCAAAATATTTAATAATGCTGGATTTTATTTTTTACCTATAAACTGGGGATTAGAACAATTACTTACTAGAGTGATTTGAAAATTAAAAAATCCTCTAGTAGAGACTTCCCTGGTGGTCAGGTGGTTTAGAATGTGCCACTAATGCAGGGGGCATGGGTTCAATCCCCGATCAAGGAACAAAGATCCCACATGCTGTGTGGCAAGGTCAAAAGATTAAAAAAAAAAAAGGCCTCTCATACAGTGCCTGGTTCATAGCAAGTAATCAATAAATGGTCATTGGCTTCCTTTATTATTCTTTCTGCCTTGTCCAGGTCACTTGTATAGACTCATAGCTAATGTCCAAAAGGGACTTAGAAAACTCACCTGTCAGGTATTTTTTTTATAAAATCTGCATTGGCAGGGTTATTGTAATGATTAAAGGACACAATTCATGTGCCTGCCCCAGTATTCACACATAAAAAGGATCATATTCTCCCTCCCCAAGAAGTCTAACTGAAAAAAATATCCAAGGTCAGGATGTCACAATGGGTGATTCAGAGGAATTGGTCATACTCCATCAAAAACCGCATTAGGCTCTCTTTCCTGAGGAAGCAAAATAACAGAGTAGAAGAAGCAAAATAAAACTGGACTAGGAGAGCAGCAAGATGTGCTCAGTAGGTAGAAGTTGAGAACTTTGGGTGATAGTTAAGAACATTTAACTTTTGAAATGTATGGCTAGTAATTTTTGCAACTGTGATGATTGTACTATGGTTATAATAAACTTTATAATTTTTGGAATATGAAAAATTTAGCCATAATCTGGCTTTCTAGACAGCATATTAAAAAGCAGAGACATTACTTTGCCAGCAAAGTTTTGTCTAGTCAAAGCTATGGTTTTTCCAGTAGTCACATATGGATATGAGAGTTGGATGGTGAAGAAAGCTGAGCGCCAAAGAATTGATGCTTTTGAACTGTGGTGTTGGAGAAGACTCTTGAGAGTCCCTTGGACTGCAAGGAGATCCAACCAGTCCATCCTAAAGGAAATCAGTCCTGAATATTCATTGGAAAGACTGATGCTGAAGCTGAAACTCCAATACTTTGGCCACCTGATGTGAAGAACTGACTCATTTGATAAGACCCTGATGCTAGGAGAGATTGAAGATGGGAGGCGAAGGGGACAACAGAGGATGAGATGGTTGGATGGCATCACCAACTCAATAGACATGAGTTTGAGTAAGCTCTGGGAGTTGGTGATGGGCAGGGAGGCTTGGCATGCTGCAGTCCATGTGGTTGCAGAGTTGGGCACAACTGAGGAACTGAACTGAAGTCTTTCAAGAAAAACAAAATCCTAACAAAGGCACTATCTAACAATAAATATTCATAGCCATAGCAATGTATAGGTTTGGGATAAACAGGATTTGGGTATTGGGAGCGACCGTGACTTTGAGATTTGATTTCACTGTTGAATTAACTCTTAGTTTAAGTAGAATACAGAGCCTTCATTATCCAGACACTCAATAAAAGTTTAGAGTGACTGGATGCCAAAAGTGACTGAGGCACCAAAAAGATTGCAGTAAAAGTTTGTTTTTATCCTTCCATTCCAAATTAGGATGAGAATGAGCATAATTTCCTAGTTATTTTGGGCTGCAAAGACCAAAAGCCATAAAAATCTGGGGAGGGGTGGGAGGAGGGCAAGGACAGGCTAGAGTTCAGTTGCCGTCATTTAAACATATCTAGTCATTAACCAAAGGTGGTCCGATCAAACACCATAGTGAAATTGATTAGACAACCTGTCTATAAATCAAATGGCAGGAATAAAATATAATAACTTGATTTTGCTTTCTTTTTCATGAATGTTTTGTCTATAAAGACCAACTCTACCGACTATAGCTGGTATGTACTATATCCATTTAATCAAATTCCAATAATAAAAACAGCTCCATTTCAAAAATTACTATTTCTGGAAGGCTCAGATCTGCATTAGAAGTTTTAGGATAAAACTCTGTGTCTAAAGTCAGCCCCTTGAAACACCCAAAACATTAGTTTCCATTTAGAATGTACTTAGAGACAACAGATGTTGCCTCTGCTTTTCACTTTGAGGGAGAAGACTAAAGATTTCAAAACCCTTCCTTCGGTAAAGTAGTGATCCCAGCTGAAGAACAAAGCATCCCAGGACCTCTCTCTCGGTCACAGCGAATAAACAAGAAAGAGGAACAGCTTTATAAAGAAAACAAACCCAACTATCTTCCCCTTCTGCTTTCTTCATCCTACTTGGCAGAAAACCAGAGTTTGGGGGAAGATTTTGGAATATAAAAGATTTGTGCCTAAGATAAAACTTAAATTTTGCTGAGGCTTAGCACTAAGTCCCTTCCAGAAGGCAGTTTTTATTTTAACATTTCAGAAAGAAACTTCAAACTGTTCTACAGCAATTTAAGTCACATATTAAAAACTGTATAATTCATTTCCAGTGAATGTTCTATCTCAAAGAATGCTTTAAATTCATACAATATTATATGATCAATCATCATTTGTTTCTATTTAAACTTTTTATTTTATATTTTAGTATAGTTGATTAAAAATGTTCTGAAAATTTCAGGTGTACAGCAAGGTGATTCAGTTATACATATCCATATATCTATTATTTTTCAAATTCTTTTCCCATATAGGCTGTTACATAATTTTGAGCAGGGTGCCCTCTGCTATACAATAGGTCCTTGTTGGTTATCCATTTTAAATATAGCAGTGTGTAGATGTCTATCCCAAACTCAGTAACCATTAGTTGTTTCTGATTAGAGATCACCTGATTTCAAATTGATAAATTTATTTGCAACTGGTTTTTGGGGGATTCAGACAATTACTTCATAAATCATGTCCCTGTGTAAAAACAATATCCATTTTCCCCCATCAAGAGCAATGAGATTTTTATAGGAAAGAATCCAGGCATAAAAGCAAGTATTTGAGTGATGATTTATATTTCCATTTTACATAGACATTAACTGCAAACTGAGCTTGTTACCCAACTCAACGGTAACCATAGAGGGTAAGGGGGGAATGAGTGTGGCTATATTACTAATAGGCCCCACCCTGGATTAAGTGTCTACACCAAGCTAGAATACATCACAGTCACATGGGGTGGAGACATGTTAACTGCTGCCCTCTCAAGGAAAGTTTTTGTTGCCTGGCTTTGAGCCCTCTAAGCAAACAAAAGTTGTCCTACTTGTTTGTAATCCATGCTGAACGAAAACCTCAAGCACTATGTTCCTTTCCTTGTCTCCCCAATCCCATAAGACTTCATTAACCAAACAAATCTGTTTTCAGATGATTTTTAGTATGTAATAAGGAAGCATGGATTTGACTACTTATCCACAAATGGGCCAAAATTACCAAAAGAGTTGAAAGTCGGCATAATTACAGTTTATCTAAATAAAACACATGCAGTCATTTTCTGGAACCGACAGAAGGGCATGAGTTATAGCACCACCTGGAACTGTGGACAAGGCAGATACATGTTGAAGCCTAAATTAATAGATGCTGAGCAATAGCTAACAGCCCAAGCATAGGCGATCAGCTTTAACGAGATTAACTCTTAGACTACCTTTACTCAGCTTAAACACAAGGCCGGGTGTGAGCTTTTTGGATCCTCCCTTATGCACACTGGACATATTACAGTAAGAGAGGGGATGATATCAGGTAAATACAAGTGGGGCCAATGCAAGTTTTATGGGTTGGTGATTATTGCCCTGAGTCAAAAGATTTGGGAGGAATATATGATCAAGGCTGCAGCGGCAGCAGCGGCTGTAGCGGCACTCTGCCCCCTCCCATGGCTTGATGCTGACTTTCATCATCTTTATCACAGATGTGCAGCATCTGCCTAAAATCAAGTGGTTCTCACCTCAGCACATTAGAACCACTTGGGGAGCTGTGAAATTTCCCATTGCCCAGGTGCTGCCACAGACGAATGAAATCAGTATTTCTGGAGGTGGGGCCCAGATATTTGTATTTTTTAGAGGTCTGCAGGTCACTCCAATGTGCAGCCGAGGTTGAGAACTACAGGTCTAAATGTTGTGATTCACAAGAATTCAGAGCAACATAATAAGGGGAAAGGGGAAGCACCCCCTCCTCCTGCGGCACTATCGTTTAACTGGAAGGGCAGTTGTCTTCCTGCCTTGGGCTCGCTACCTTACAACTAGGGCTATTAGGACACTGGCTTCCCTTTAGAGAAAATAGTCAACATTGAATGGGCATTTACTGATACTTTGGGCCAGGCATTGTGTAAAATAAAGCTCTTCATGTGCTCTGTCTGATTTAATCCTGTGACATCCCTATGAGGTATCTATTAGTTATTGCCTTTTACTGAGGAGGAAACTGAGGCACAGATAGATAAGTGATTTTCTTAAGGTCACCCAGCTGCTACTCTTCACTCTTTGGAAACTATAAAAAGACTTGGTTTTTCATATACTGTCCAGAGGCCTGGGTTCTCTTCAGTCACATTGTATTCCTAGCTAAAAAGGTTTCTTCTCTCTGAAGGGAGCCCAACAGTCTACCGTCATCAATAATGATGCATTAGAACAAAAAGTTCAGCATAAATCCACCGAATATCACCCATGTCTATATATGCAATTTACTGCAACTTTAAGTAACTCCTCATCACGAATTAAATTTTCCCCAAACATTTTGCAGTTATCCATCTTTCAACTGTGGCCTTTGGGTAGGGAACCAAACTCGGGAAACATGGTAGAAGAGTATCTGTCAAGAAAACCCACATTTGAGTCAAAGAGCTGAAAGCCAAGATTCCAGAGAGGTCGGTTACGTTCCCTTACCTTTTGGCAACTCTAACTGGCTCCCAGTCCCAAACTTAATAATGAGCATCTATTGCAGAAAGAAGCATTCATTTCCTAGAGTCAGCGACCTTGCATTGTTGCAATGACTGGTGAATTTTTCTAGGGTATTGTGTCCCGAAAATCAAGGCTGAAGTAGAGGGAATGAACAAATTCCATTTCTAACAGCGCCCCACTGGGCTGGACATGTGTGAAGGATGGCCCCAGGATGCCAGATCAGATTGTTGTATGGTGAGTTGCAGCGAGGCAACCCCAAGCAGGGACAGCAGAAGAAAACCCATTAAAGCAGCTCTAAAGCCCCACTTCAAACAATGGGGCTGAGCTGCGGGCAGCAGGAAACAAACAGCAGGCAGGCCGGGCTGTCTAAGGCAATAACGGAGTGCTGGAGGGGGTTGTTTTCTGAGCTCCAGGACGACCTCAGGTCTCAGAGGCAGAGTCCCAATCAACCACACTATCAGCACAGCTGCAATTGTGACTCAAAAACAGTCTTTGTGTGTACAGTGGTCCACGGACTGGAAAGGGCTGATGTCACCCTGATCTTTTGATCCCCATTTGTGCTCACAGATAACAATCCCCATTAGTAATATTATCTTCAAACGCATGTAGAACATCAGCATAAATGTAGCTAACATACCATTTCCATGAATACAAATAGAGTGGCAGGACCTGTACCTGGAGGATAATAATCTGTGATATGTTTTCATTTTGGAAATGGATTTCTTTTTTTTTTGAAATGGATTTCTTTTGCAGTACAGCCATTTAAAAAAATCTATCTGCATATAAGAGAAGAACATTAGCAGTAGGCACACTCAAATGTTAGCCATATTTATCTCTGGTTCTTGGAAGAACAGATGAGTTTTTAACATATTTTCTTTTGTTTGCTTGTATTTTCTAAATTTCCTAAAAATAAACATGTATTCCTTAGGCTATTTTCTAAAATTTCAAAGAGTTTTTGGCTAGCATAGGTTTTTTTCCTCAAAATAAAAACAAACAAACAACTTAGGAGTGTCTTAATTTGTCCTCTAAGATATCATTTGAGAAAAGGGATTTGCATGTCTAAAGATAGAGCATGACATAATATATTCCTGTACCCTTTTGGGGGAAAACGATTCTATAAATAAATCACAAGACACCCTTTGGCAGGGACTCAATATCACTAATAGAGCCAGTCCTAAACTCTAAAAGAAGAGTTGGTCAGAATACCAATTTTATTGAATTTTAGAATCCTGGCATATAAGAAACATTCACTTTTTTTTTCTTGACAATTGGAATCTTACCTTGGAAGAATACCCAGTGTATTTGTCATCAAATACCCAGGTTTGTCATCCTCTACAAAAAGGGAGGCAGTGGCATGCAAGAGCCAGCTCAAAATTCTGGATCGTATGCATCTCTTCTGAACTCTGCATTTAGTGACATCACATTGAGAACTTGAAATCAGCTTTGGTGGGAGCATTTATATTGTGGAAATTGGCAAATGCTATGAAATAAGGCTTTCCTCTCCTTCCATAGAGAGCTGGTTGTTGTTAAACACGGAAGTATCTAACCTTCCCTCCTAATTCAGCAGAACCATTGTTTGTCCAATGATTGAACTTGGAATGAAAACTTTAATGTGTATGAAAGCAAAACTACACTGCTGTAAAAACTGCAGAAGCTGAGTTCAGCACAAGTTGAGCTCTTGGATCTGCCATTAGTGAGCTGGAGCATCTCATTTCCCTTCCTATACCTCCATTCTTTCATCTCTACTGTAGGAGGACCAGACCATGATGTCTAAGGTCTCTTCTAAACAGGGACAGTTTGTAATTCTAAGCTGAAGAGGTAGTGGCTAGAGGTTCACACTCTAGAGAGAAGACAGCCCTGGGTTTATTTGTCTCTATTTTCTTTTTTATTGAATGACAGTCCTCAGTTTAAATCTTGGCTCTGCCTTCACTAGAATCTGTGTGACTTCAGGCAAGTTACCTAACCTCTCTGAGTCTCCATTTCCTCATCTGAAAAATAATGATACTAATAATAATACCTTCATTATAGGGCTGCTGTTAGGATTAGATGAGATCATTCTTAGCTGTCCTAGTAGTGGGCACCAATAAATTCTAACTATTATGATTAAACCTGTTCCCACTTGGCCCTGACATAAAAAGGCTTAGAACTATAGGGACTGCTAAGATATCTGTGAGATGGTGCCCAGGCTCCATCAGATATTATAATCTATTACAAAGCAATCAGTACTAGAAATAGTGGAAGAGCATCACTTGAAGTAACAATGTAGATAAATAAATGGGAGATGGAAGCCTAATATTTATTGGCCCCATGCTAGGCCTTTCATACATGCTTTATCTTGTCTAATGCTCACACTCCCTGGGTAAACCAGGTGTTTTTCTGTTTGGGGTTTTTCCTTTCTACAGACGTGGATGCACACATGCATGCTCAGTCACTCAGTCGTGTCTGACTCTTTGCGACCCCAGGGACTGTAGCCTGCCAGGCTTCTCTGTCCATGGAATTTTCCAGGCAAGAATACTATAGTGGGTTGCCATTTCCTACCCCAAGGGATCTTCCTGACCCAGGGACCAAACCCACATCTCCTGCATTGGCAGGCAGATTCGTTATCACTGCTCCACCTATACTGAAGTTCAGAGATGTTAGATAACTTGCTCAAGGATCTACAGTCAATAATTGGCAAGAGCCAGAAATCTTCTCTCCCAAAGACAAACAACCCAGATATCACCTGAATGTGCTGGAAGACTATATTTTTTCAGAAACATAAGTATCAGAGCAATTCTGTTGATTAGACGGTACAAGGGTAGATAAAAAGGAACTCTGCAACACAAATACTGTCATAGATCTGAAAAATGAAATCTGCAATACTGTTGAAGTGTGGTGGTAGCTAATGCCAATAATTTTTCTAGAACATCGCCTAGGGACTTCCCTTGTGGTCCAGTGGTTAGGATTCCATGCTTCCAATGCCAGGGCTCAGGTTCGATCCCCTGGTTGGGGAACTAAGATCCGATGAGCCACATGGCAAGGCCAGAAAAATAAATATAATAAATTTTAAAAATCGCCTAAATCAAGAATAGTATTTTGGATAATTTGCAGTTTCATTTTCTCGCTAAGTATTTTGGGATAGGATCATTCCTATACATTTCTAGTAGGGCAGTGGTTCTCAGAATCTGGACCTTAAACCAGCAGCATCAGCATCACCTAAAAACTTGTGGAAAATGCAAATTCTCAGGCCCCAAAACTTGGGAGCAAACCCCCTTCTCCTCAGTTCTCCCATGTTCAAAGTGTTTCTGAGGCACATACAATCTGAGAACCAGAGCTGTAGGTGTAGGTGGAAAGAATGAAAAACAATTAAAATGTCTCAAGAAATCTTTACATATAAATATATTGCCCTGATATGCTTCTGCGTGGTGACAATGTCTTTAAAGTGCTACAGCTTCAAGAAAGATTTAAATCACTCATTGTTCTATAGTAACAACTAAATCTTGATGAACACTGAGTTTCAAATCTTTCTGCCACACATCCCACTCTCCCCAACAGCACCTATAATAGATTTTTTTGAAGGAGTGGTTTCTGAAAATAAGTGATGTTCAAAGGACCTTGGTACTCAGTATTGACTTTGTTTCTACTCTGGGAGCAATGAGAAGGCGAAGAGCACCTACAGTTGACTGTCGAAACAAACCCCGCCTTTTCAAGAGCTAGACCTCAAGGTTTTCGCCAGCAATGAGCTGGGAAAGTTTTGCTTACATTACAGAGCCTTAGCAGGGACAGTCAATCCCTCTGAAATGGCTTCTGTTCTGACACTTAATTCTCCGTTTCCTCCACAAGGAATTTTGCTGCAGCCAAGGTTAGCCTCAGGGCACCCATAAGTTCCCAGGTGCACATTCTAGCACCTTGATGGTGCTTCAAGTCACATGACTATCATCCTCCAAAGAATTGTGCCCTATTGACAATTTACTATTTGTTACAAAGGTGAAATTAAATGAATCTTTGTTCTGGAAAGATATAATAACCACTGTTAGAGATGTCAACAGTGGCAGGGGATCGTTCCAATGGTTATGACTGTGCCCTTCCAATGCAGGCAGCCTGGGTTCCATCAATGGTTGGCAAATTAAGATCCCACATGCCATGGATCATGCCAAAAACAAACAAAAAATGTTAACAATGGCTATTTGGTGTGGAGAGGGATGGTCTTTTCTTTTTTATATTTATCTGCATTTTTTAATTTAAAAATATTTTGTAACAAGTATAATTTAATTTTTAAATTTGAAGTTTAAACATAAAAATAAGTGGTATTCAGGAATTACCTATTTGTTCACTGCTTACCACTTAGTGCTTTCACTGATGAGGGCCCAGGTTCAATCCTTGATCTGGGAACTAAGATCCTGTAAGCTATTCAGTCCATAGGGTTGCAAAGAGTCAGACACTACTGAGCGACTGAACACACACACACAGAAGCAAGAGAGTAAGACAAAATATCTATATATTTACTGCAAATGGCTTATAATCAGAGATCGTTTCTGCCAGAGAGCACATGGCAGGTAAAATATGCTTTGCAGTATTTCTACCTAAAGAATCAAAAGACATGTATATAGAAAACTATAAAACACTGATGAAAGAAATCAAAGAGGACACAAACAGATGGAGAAATGTGCCATGTTCGTGGATTGGAAGAATCAATATAGTGAAAATGAGTATACTACCCAAAGCAATCTATAGATTCAATGCAATTCCTATCAAGCTACCAGAGGTCTTTTTCAGAGAATTAGAACAAATAATTTCTCAATTTGTATGGAAATACAAAAAACCTTGTATAGCCAAAGCAATCTTGAGAAAGAAGAATGGAACTGGCGGAATCAACCTACCTGACTTTAGGCTATACTACAAATCCACAGTCATTAAGACAGTATGGTACTGGCACAAAGACAGACATATAGATCAATGGAACAGAATAGAAAGCCCAGAGATAAATACACGCATCTACGGACACCTTATCTTTGACAAAGGAGGCATGAATATACAATGGAGAAAAGACAACCTCTTTAACAAGTGGTGCTGGGAAAACTGGACAGCCACTTGTAAAAGAATGAAACTAGATCACTTTCTAACACCATACACAAAGATAAACTCAAAATGGATCAAAGATCTAAGCATAAGACCAGAAACTATAAAACTCCTAGAGGATAACATAGGCAAAACACTCTCTGCCATAACCCAAAGCGGGATACTCCATGACCCACCTCCAAGAATATTGGAAATAAAAACATGAGTAAACAAATGGGACCTAATTAAAATTAAAAGCTTTTGCACAACAAAGGAAACTATAAGCAAGGTGAATAGACAGCCTTCAGAATGGGAGAAAATAATAGCCAATGAAGCAACGGACAAACAATTAATCTCAAAAATATATAAGCAACTCCTGCAGCTCCATTCGAGAAAAATAAACGACCCAATTAAAAAGTGGGCCAAAGAACTTAACAGACATTTCTCCAAAGAAGATATAAAAATGGCTAACAAACACATGAAAAGATGTTCAACATCACTCATTATCAGAGAAATGCAAATCAAAACCACAAGGAGGTACCACTTTACACCAGTCAGAATGGCTGCCATCCAAAAGTCTACAAGCAATAAATGCTGGAGAGGATGTGGAGAAAAAGGAACCCTCTTACACTGTTGGTGGGAATGCAAACTAGTACAGCCACTATGGAAAACAGTGTGGAGGTTCCTTAAAAAGCTGCAAATAGTCCTGCCATATGACCCAGCAATCCCACTGCTGGGCATACACACCGAGGAAACCAGAATTGAAAGAGCCACATGTATCCCAATGTTCATTGCTGCATTGTTTCCAATAGCCAGGACATGGAAGCAACCTAGATGCCCATCAACTGACGAGTGGATAAGAAAGCTGTGGTACATATACACAATGGAATATTACTCAGCATTAAAAAAAAAATTCATTTGAAGCAATTCTACTCAGATGGACGAAACTGGAGCCCATTATCCAGAGTGAAGTAAGCCAGAAGCAAAAACAACAATACAGTATATTAACACATATATATGGAATTTAGAAAGACGGTAACGAGAACCCAGCATGCGAGACAGCACAAGGAACGCAGATGTATAGAATAGACTCGTGGACTTTGTGGATGAGGGTAAGGGTGGGATGATATGGGAGAAGGGCATTGAAACAAGTTAATTATCATATGTGTAATCAATCGCCAGCCCAGGATTGATGCTCGGGCCTGGTGCAATGAGATTTCCCGGGGTGGGGGAGGGAGGAGGGAGGGGGATTCTGGAGGGGAAGCATATGTAAACCCATGGTGATATCATGACATTGTATGGCAAAAACAATAAAAAAATTTGCTTTGCAAATTGCCTGGATAATTGCCATCATATTACAAGACCTCTTCTTCCTTGATAAGGTAGAACGGTTTTTGGTACATAGGAATCGTGGTCAGAACCTTCTGGCCTGTAGTCCTTGCTTTGCACTTAGGTGAGCACAGGCATTAGGAGGAGTATTTATAAGGCTGTCACAGAACGCATGTGAGCATGTGTGCACATGTGCATGTCTGCCTGCATACATGCATGCACGCTTCTTATGTGACTGTGGCTCCCATTTTCTTTCCTCTATCTCTGGATAGAAAGGGAGGGACACACTTCACCCATAAGAAACAAATTCTAAAATGTGTTAATGTGAATATAATTCAACATGTTACTCTGGAAGATGTGAATAGTAAAGTGCTATCCTCAAAAGTGAACTTTTACTTGGCCAGGAAGCAAGGAGTCAATTTTCTTTGTATCCATGCTTCACAGAATCCTCATGACAAAGCTTTGAGGAAGATGGTAATCTCCTAATGGCCAAAAAACCGTATTCCTAGAGGAATTAACTATGAACAGGTCCCATATGTAGAGCACTTACTATCTGTCTGGCATTGAGCTACATGCTTTCAATATATTATCTCTTTGAATCCTCACTATTCCAGTCTGGGTTGAGAATAGTCTGGAATGTTCAGTGCTATGCCAGGTAGTCCCTGAAAGCCCCAGCAGCATAAACTTGGTACACGTCTTTGGAGAGGTGACTTTAACTACAACCATTATTTTAAATACAAACCCAGTTACATTATGGATGAGATTACAAAGCAGGTCTTCATTTAAAGCATAAGCATCAAACTTATGGGAAGTGCTTTGGGCCACCATGCCATGGTTCCTAAGGAATATATGCTTACTAATCTTGACTGTTGGCATCAAACTCTGCCATACTGCTTCTAAACAAGGCAATTTTTGTCTCTCGTTTTATGTGATTTTCTCGAATTTGGGTTCTTTGTGAGAATGTATTAATGAAGGGAATATGTATGGTTTGCTTTCCTCTTATCTATTCCTTCCCTGTGGAATCCCATTATATAGTTTCCTTGGCATCAGAGTGATGGCCACTGATTGAAGAGGTGATGAGTTTTCTGACAGGCTTGTTGAGCTGCACAGCGTAGTGCTGGCAAGAAGTAAGAAAAACCAGACAAGGCCACAGTCCTCAGTGTTTCTAGATCCCAGTGCCCTTCCCTCTAAGGCTTGTGATGTACTCCTCAGGGCAGCGACAAGTCAGGTCTCCTGAGAAATTCCTTCTTAGTTGTAATTAAGTAAGCCTCCTTCTCTGCCTGATTATCACTTCCCAAGCAATCCCTCAATTCATCTCTTTTTATTAAGGAAGACAATGAAAACAGGCTTTAGTATATAGAATACCTCCTGGCCAGCCTTGCTAGAGGATGGTCACTTCTGTCTCTATGGCCCTGGGATATATGTGAAAACCTATAGTTCATTTATGAGTCTCCAAATATTTGAATACCTGTATGGAGGCTTTGTGTTGAGCCTCAGAAGGATGAAAAGAAGATTAGGATAAAAGGCTAATGGAATTCTCAACACCAAGAGATCATTTCCCACCGAGGTGGCTTTCAATGGGCTTTAAAGGATGGGAAGAATTTCATTAGCTAGAGATTCTAGGGTGAGGGAGAGGCATTCCAGAGGCAAGGAACAGCATAAGCAAACATTTGGTGGGGGAAGGGTTGGTGGGAAAGGCTGAACCAAAAAAGCACAGGGAATAACCAGGAAATGCAAGATAAGTACTCCAGGATGTCTGAGATTAGGGTATATTTTCGAATGGGTGGGAAAGCAAACTAAAAGATAGATCTTGAAAGGGTTTTAGTGACAGGCTTAAGGGTTTGACTGGCAAGGAAGCACTATTAAAGGTTTGGACAGAAAGCAATGCTATCAGCGAGGTGATTTAGAAACATTAATACAAGAGAGTGGGAAAATGAGAGAAATCCCACTTTCTCAGATGAGACAGGGCAACGTGCTATACAGGATTCAAAAGGAATGTTAAGATAGGGTTTCTTCCCTCAAGAAGCATATACTCAGATAAATGAAACTAACAAACACCGTGAAACAATTTATGCTACTCAGTTCACTTCTACCATATAAGTGCTTTATTGTAGAACACTGACCGTAACAACTTCTGAACACACATTTTGCCCCCACAAATGTTATTCTGTAACAACAACTATTACAAGCACATTGCAGCTCTGACATTTTTTAAATATTTAAATTTATTTATTTTCAATTGAAGGATAATTTCCTTACAGTATTGTGTTGATTTCTGCCAAACATCAACATGAATCAGCCAGTCCTGACTTTTGAACCTTGCAACCTGGAACCCTTCCTTCTTTCCTCATATTAACACATCTTTATTCATCAGAGAGGAAAAGAAAGACTTTCCAACAGTGGCCTTGTTTTTTTTTTAATGATGATCTTTAGATTTTCTTTCTTCACTTCATTTAACAAACTAGACCTTTATAGGGTAGCAAGACCCCGAAGCTGCCATAGCCACCCCTCTCCACTCTTAAATCACCTGTGCTAATTTGCTGACCAGGCTTCTGAGGTTACAAGCAAATATCATTCAGGAAGAAAAACATGCCATCTCTATGGCAACCTGAAAGTTTGAGAGGGAGCCCACCTTAAAATAACCAAACAATGGTCTCTTTGAGAAGTCTCCAAGGGCCTGGGTTAGAAAATCTCTATTAAGAGTTTGGCTGTTGTTAGTGTATGCACTTCTCAAACCCACAAGTATAAGCCCTAACTCTTGAAATTGCTATGCAAGTGGTCTCTTTTCTTTCCACATCTCATTGACATATAAAGTTTTGATGCTAAAATAAGAGTAAGTTCATTCATATAGTGGATAATTATTGAGCACCTGCTGTGTGCAAATCATGTTTTAAATGCCCTCGAGATACTATAATAAAAATGGCAAGGTCATACCCATTGAGATTTCAAGATCTGTTCAGAGAGGGGAGCAGGAGGCAGTGACCAACATTATCAGGTACTCATTTGGCAAAGACCCCTGTAGGAGACACTGGCATTGCAGAGATCATAAGCTTTGATTTTCCAAGCCAGTGCTAATGACATTCTCTCTTCTATTCCCACCTAAACCATTGAAAATGTGCAAAATATTTCAGTATTTTAGGATCCAAAGTGTATCTTGCTACTGTTCCTTTTACCTTGAAGTGCATAAAGGTTCTTTGACAGAAAAGGTTGCCTGAAAATAGAATTACTGTATTTGTTTATTCATTCAACACATATTAATTGAACTCTGCCTTGTGCTATGCCACCTGATGCAAAGAACTGACTCATTTGAAAAGACCCTGATGCTGGGAAAGATTGAAGGCAGGAGGAGAAAGGGATGACAGAGGATGAGATGGTTGGATGGCATCACTGACTCAATGGACATGAGTTTGAGTAAATTCCGGGGGTTGATGATGGACAGGGAGGCCTGGCATGCTGCAGTCCATGGGGTCACAAAGAACTGGACACGACTGAACAACTGAACTGAACTGAATGTGCTATGCACTACCAGACAGATACAGTGGTGAACAGGGCAGATAAGGACTCTAGCCTCATGGAGCTTATGTTCTAGTGAGAAAATTCAGATAATATGTAAACATGGAAACCAGATGGTTACAGAGAGTGGATATAGACAGCGAAGGGAATCCCATGGTGATATAATAGAGCATGGCAGGGAGGGACCTACTATAGAGTAGGTGGACAGGGGAGGTATCCATCAGGGATGACATTAGAATGAACATCTGCATGCTGTAAAGAATCAGCCATGAATATCACATAGGAAAGAAAGTTATGCAGACAGAAAATAGCAAATACACAGTTTCAGAGGCAAATAATAATATTAACTCTGGGACTGGCACTGGTCAAATGCTTTACCTGTTGAAATCATTTAATTTTTACCAGAACACTCATAGGTGGATATTATGAATAACCCCAGTTTTCAGAGATGGAAATGAAGACAAAGAGAGGTTGCAAGACTAGCTTGAAGTCAACAGCTATTATAGGGAAGGGTTGGGTTGGGAGCTTGGGGTTAGTAGATTTTGCAAACTATTGTCAGGGGAGTGTGTAACTCCTTGGTTCTGTCTTGTCACAACAAAAATTTGAAGCAACAGACGTTAAAGCCCTTGGACAGAATGTGTCCCAGCTCTTGGACAGACTGTATTATAGCTCTCAGACAGATCAGTGTTACAGCTTCGTGTTTCAGCTCAGTTTTATTTAAAAAGTAAAAGGAAAATACATCTTCCTTATCTGCCCTGCATGCCGACCTAAAAGATATGAAGCAAATAGAGCCCTGGCCCTTTGGCTCCTCTTTTTATATGTTTTTTCCTCCCCCTGGGCCTGCCCTATGTAAATTGGGCTAGCCAGGAGTGCTGTTTGTTCTACCTGAGGTCCTTACTCAGGTCCTCAGAACTTCCTTTGTTCTATTTTCACAGGCTTTTCCTTTCCTTGTCTTTTAGCCACCGCCATTCTGGACTCCTTTTTCCCATTCTAACTAACTAACACTATCATATATAGAATGAATAAACAATAAGGTCCTATAGTATATAGCACAGGGAACTATATTCAATATCCTGTGATAAACCATAATGGAAATGAAAAGAATGTATGTATGTATAACAATCACTTCATTACATAGCAGAAATTAACAGAACATTGTAAATCAACTATATGTGTGTATGCAGTTGCTAAGTTGTGTCCAACTCTTTGCAACCCTATAGACTGTAGCCTGCCAGGCTCTTCTGCCCATGGGATTTATCAGGCAGGTATGTTCTTTACCACTGAGCCACCAGAATCTGCCTGCCAATGTGGAAGATGCAGGTTCAATCCCTGGGTTGGGAAGATCCCCTGGTGAAGGAAATGGCAACTCACTCCAGTGTTCTTGACAGGGAAATCCCATGGGCAGAGGAGCCTGGGAGGCTAGAGTCCATAGGGTCACAAAAGAGTCCAACATGACTTAGTGACTAAACAACAACAAATCAACTATACTTTCATAAAATAAAAGCTTTTAAAAAGTCAGTACCTATTAAATAACATGACTAGGATTGAAATCTAGGCAATCCTGCTCCATAGCCTGTATCTAAACCACACGGCGGGGGGCGGCAGGGGGGAATATGTGCAAGCAATATAAGAATCTATCCTTAAGAGCTGAAATTTGCATTAACATACACTGAAAAGTCTTACAAAGCAAGCTAGGAAGTTATAGGGCTAGCTCAAGTAGCTGGGATCATAAAAAACTGGTATGTTTGAACTATAAAATAACTCACTTTAGAGTGAATCAGATTTAAAACATGAGATGTTGATCTATGGAGTTGTGCCTCAGCATCCAGACTTAAACTTTTCTAAAACATTCAGAAGTATCAGAAAAAGGGCAGGAAATACCAGAGTATAGGAATATCAACCATCTTCATAAACAACAACCATAAACCCAAGCTCCTATCACCTGGCTGAAGAGCTCTCCAAGAAAAACAGCCTGACTAAATGAGATAAGTGTGAAGAAGCTGGCAACACGTCATCAGTGCAGACAGTCAGTTCAGGGGTGTAACCGCCATTCTTCATTTCCCTGGAATTCTCCATCTGTAATACTTATCTATTAAAATAGTAAGAGCAGAAGTAGCACTTTTTGTCTGAAAAAACTCAAAAAGGCCTGCAAACATGAACTTATTGTCTTCATAATATAATAAAAAAAGTATAGAAAAGTCTTTCCAATTCCTTTAGGAAAAAATGTTTACTTTTAAATTTATTTTTAATTGGAAAAAAATTGCTTTACTATGTTGTGTTGGTTTCTGCCATACAACAATGTGAATCAGCCATAAGTATGCCGAATCCCCTCCCTCTTAAAAGAAGGGTTCTGAAGTCTAAATACTTTTGTCCACATCACCTCATATTAGACTGTCCTTTATTCTTTTTCAGTTGTATCATGCTTTTAGTATTATCTTCTAAATGTACATCTATACAAACAGACAAGTCTCGATAATTCATTCAGTGAGTGCTTACAATGATGGGCCGAGAGCTTGAAAATACACAGGACTGGGACAAGAGTAAAAGGAATGTTGGAGCTGGAAGACGTCTGGTAGTTTTATCATTGCACACCCTGGGAACTAGATTATACATGATCCAAACAGGCTAAGGCTCCCCTACTGACTATTTCACAGTCTGTAGCCTGGAGCTAGGTGACTTCTCGATAAAGAACTGATAGATGATTTCACTCCATGCGGGTTTTGGCCCTCAAATGTCATTCCAACTTGATTGGGGAAAACTCTACTTGCACCACTCACCTCAGTTTCCCTCCCTGACAACCACTGAGATAGATCAATGCCAGCATATGGAGTGACTCTCACTCCTCCATACAATAGCTTTTGAAGTTTCTCATTACCTTACAGGGTGAAGTCTAACTCCCTTCCTATGGCATACAAGGCCCTCTCTGTCTGCTTCTCCCACCTTCTCTTGATATTTCCACCAATCTTCTTTTTCTCTAAAAATTCCCCTTTCATTTCCTTCCTTTTCCATACACTATTAGTTCCTCCTTGTAACGCCACCCCTTCTTCCTCTCTCTGCTTCTCCCTCTCCCCCTTCTCCTGGATAATTCCAATTCACCAACTCATCTTCGGAAACTTTTAGAAGAGAAAACCTGGCCGTTAAGCATACAATGGCCCAGAATAGGGTTAGCTAGGAACTGGGAAAGTCTCCAGTTTAGAAGGTATTTTATAGACTTCTGTCATAACACATTGACCTGTTAAAATCGGTAGTAGGCTAAATAATTTGTTACAAATAGTTGTTAAAATACCAAAGTTTGCAAATTACTGAAGCAGATTCCAGGTTATTCCTATATATAATAGCACTCAGGTTCCCCAAGAAGTCTTGCCTGATGTCTCCCACACAATTTCATGTGCCCTAGATCCTTACAATACCCCTATGTACAGCACTTAGAACTCTTTCTTGGAATCATCAGTTTTCTTATCTATCTTCCTTACTAGACTATTAGTTACTCAAGAGCTGGGAGAAGATATTATTCATTTTTGTATTTCCAGTGCTGGGCATTGCATGTGGCACAGCATAGGCATTTGACGAATGGGACCATGAATCGATATTAGTGTGTAAGAAAACACTAAGAATTCACTCTGTTTCACCTATGACATCTGAGCATACCTAATCTCAGTGGATAATGACTTTGAAAAGATTGTCTCATCTTCTCATTCTATTGGTTAGCATGCCTGTGTGCCTGCTCAGTCACTCAGTTGTATATGACTCTTTGTGACCCCATGAACTGTAGCCTGCCGTGCTTCTGTGCCCATGGAATGTTCCAGGAAAGGATATTGGAGTGGGTTGTCATTTCCTTCTCCAGGGATATAACCTGTGTCTCCTTCCTTAGCAGGCAGATTCTTTACCACTGCACCACCTGGGAATCCTTTTGGTTATCATAGAACTCAATCGATAACACTCTTAGACTTGGGAGGTTGTAGATGTAACAGAACAGAAGGCTTTCTTCAGCAATGCTTTCCTTTGAATTCAATGAGCTGAAGTATGGGTAGAATAAAGTGGCTAAAATGGAAATTTAGGAGTCCAGATCTGAAGTTCAGTTCTGAAGAGAACTTCAGAATGCTAGAGCTTGGATCTACACTAGAGATAGAGACTTTGAACATGGTTCAAGACAAAACAGAAACTTAAACCATTCTGGAAACAAATCTATTCACAGCATTCAAAAGATACTATCTCCAAGTCCTTTCTAGTTAGTGACTCTTCCCTTTTCTGTATCAATTTCTCATTCTTTAATGGCTCCTGCCCCACAAAATGCCCAGGTGTCCTGCATCATTTCATTAGATTCTCAAACCAAACCCATGCAGTACGCGATATCATTATCCTCATTTGAGAAATGAGAAAATTGAGAGCCAGGTAATGAATTATCCAAGGCCACACAGCTAGTAAGTGACCAAATCCATAATTCTAATCCAAATCTGCCTGACCTCAAAGTCCTTGTTTTAAACCACTCTGCCAATATTGCCTTCTTGTCTAACTTAGGCAAGTTGCAGGTGTATTTCCCCTCTTATCCTGCCTTTCCAGGTCATGGAGGACAACCATCTACACTATTCATGTAACACTCTTATCTTGTACTAGGAAATTTATGATCATGTCTCTCCTTAATTATTTCTTCTTAAAATTAAACACAGATGGTTTAGCCTTTAGACTCTATTTGTGCTGTGCTTAGTCGCTCAGTCATGTCTGACTCTTTGGGACCCCATGGGCTATAGCCTCCCCCCAAGGCTCCTCTGTCCATGGGATTCTCCAGGCAAGAATATTGGAGTGGGTTGTCATTCCCTTCTTCAGGGGATCTTCCCAACCCAGGGACCAAACCTGGGTTGCCTTCATTGCAGGCAGATTTTTTACTGTCTGAGCCAGTCAGCAGATCTCTAATTAAATCAGCCAAACCTGGAAAAATTTATTAAGTGCCTACTAGGTGCCTGTTCTGTTTCAGAACTCAATACAAGTTCATAGCTTGAAGTGGGAGCAGTGTATCAATATGGAATTCAAGAGGGTAGGGAGTAGGTATGAGTGAGCCAATGTATTATTTATTTCAAATGCACACATGTTCAGAAAAATTAAATGACAGAGGCTGTCATCATTTGCCTCTGGGAAGTACAACTTTCAGGGAAATACTACCTGCATATTTGAAGTTAGGGAAATAAAAGAATCCCCATGTTCATATCTTCCTTGTATCATCAACAGATGTGATCTAGAAGTGCTATATTCTGAGCAGCTACTAGAATACTCGACACAGCTGGACAAAAGCCATTAAACTTCAAGAGCAAAGTATTTCTGAGCACCCTAACCAGCTGTGCCAATCATATTTGGAGGCAACCAGATGTTTTGGTCTGTGTGGTGGCTACCATAAAATACCCCTACCCAACTGTTAAACAATCCCAAATTCTAGAAATCTATCCCGTTTTCATTTCAACTGCTTGTATCCCGATATCCTTTCATTCCTGCCAACTGTGAGTCCCATTTTTCTACTCTGCTGAACTACAGCTCTCTTCAGCATGAAGTTCTCAATTGATTCATTTGCTATCTCTTCTGCATATGGTGCTGTTAGTAACACAATGATACATCACTTAAGGCAGTACTAGGCTCTGTCTCTCAGGAGCTTAAAAAGTACTGATATCTGGGAGACAAGAATGGTTAACATGAGAAGACTATTTGAATTTACTGCCCTAAAGGATGACATGCCAAATGAGAATGCAGACAGGTGTATAAGATTTCAGAAGAGGAAACAGAAAGATCGATGTTTGAGGGTAAATATAGTCAGGGCAGTTTCAAATTGGAGTGGTCACCTGAACTCTGGAAGGACCAGTGAGTTATGACTGAAGAAGGAGGAGGACTTTATAAGCAAGGAGGGATGAGAATGATTCATGGGAGAGAGAAGGAATGGATGAGTCTGGAAAACTAGTCTGGGAGATTAGGGAGGTCTTGTGTTCCTGGTAAATGATCTGACTCTCATCCTATAGGAACCCGAAAAGTCAGGGTAATTAGGACGAGTCTCTGGGATTTTCAAACATTGCTTTACTATTTTTAATTTTGTGGAAACCAGTCCCCATGACTTCTCCATGCAGTATTTAATCAGTTTTCTGCTGTCACTTTTAATTCTGTGTCACTTTTAATTTTTGAGGATATTTTCCCCTCTGGTTGATGAAAATAATATATTTATGGTATGAACTCTTAGCTTCAATGCCTTTATCCCTTAGCAGTCACAACCTGAAAAGTTGCTAATGTCTATCACACTGTGTTCAGTTTATTTAACTGCACAAATAGATTGATTCTCTAATACAAAAAATTATCTAGAGAGAGAAATAAAAGGATAGGGAAGGAAGCTATGAGAAGCAGAAGCCAAAAGACAATTTATCTCACTCAGGAAGCCATACTGGTTATCATAACAATAACAAATATTTATAGAGGGCTTTCATCTTGAAGAATCCCAGAGCCCCAGAGCAATGAACACTTGCAATAAATAGATTAAAGGAGCTACTCAACCATCCAAGAGAGGAAGCCCTCTCTCCCAGGCCCAGTGCACTAAGTCATTCCTGGGACAGCACTTGATAGTAGCCAAGGGGTTTTAAAGGAAGCTGGAGGAACTTCCAAGTCATAAAACCTGGAGAGCATGCATAAAGAACACTCCAGAATCTTTCCACAGGAGAGCTCCTAGGAGCAACAGGCATGCCCATAGTCATCTTAAGTCTCATGTGTTAAGATCACAGCAGTTTCAGAGGCTAGTAAAACTTCACTGATTTGAGACATATGCAGTCACAAATACTATGAGATACTGTTTTATATTGTTAAACCATAGATTTACCTTTCTAACACACACTTCTCAATAAATTAATAAAATAAAATATTTGTGGAGGATATTAGAGAAGGGCTTACTATCTCTTCAGAAATTCAAGCCACACCATTAATAGTAAAGTATATGTTTTTCTGGTTCCATTCCTTGATCTAACGTAAGTAGCCATGTGATCTGGAACAAGTCATTTGGCATCTCTGGATTTCAATTTCATCAAACTAGTTGTGTGTGTGTGTGAGAGAGAGAGAGAGAGAGGAGAGAGAGAGAAGGGGAGGGAGGGGAGGAAGAGAGGGAGGAGAGAGAGAGAGAGAATTAATACATATTACATAATTCTAATAACTCTTTTTCCTGCCTGCATGGAGTGGCCACAGATCATTTGGCTGAAGGCCCCCTTTGGAAACCTGAGAAATACAATTTACTAGCTAGCACAGAACTCCTTACATAGAAGTTTAAGAAAAAAAAATTTAAAGAGAAGCAGATTACAAGACTGTAGAACTTCAACAAATGTGTACAATCTATAGATGTTAAAACACTGATGTTTGAATATGGGAATAAACTAGACAGTAAATGTCAGTCCAGTGGTTTTACAATGACTCCTTGGAGAATCAGGCTTCTTTGAGAGCACATCAGGGTTCACCAAGGGAGCCGAAAAGACTGACCTTCCAATCTAGTGCTGAAATGTCTTCTATAAGATCTTCCCTGCTTTTGAAAAACATCCAGCCTATGTTGGAATCACTGCAGTGACTGAGAGCATTGGAATAGTACTCAGCCACAAAAAAAAGAACAAAATAATGCCATTTGCAGCAACATGAATGGACCTAGAGTTTATCATACTAAGTGAAGTAAGTCAGATAAAGACAAATAACATTTGATATTGCTTATATGTGAAATCTAAAAAAATCGTACAAATGAACTTATTTACAAAACAGAAATGGACTCACAGACATAGAAAACAAATTTGTTTGTAATTACCAAAGGAAAAAGGGAAGAGGGGAGAAATAAATTAGGAGTTTGGGATTAACAGATACCAATTAATATATATAAAATAGGTAAACAACAAGGTCCTACTGTAAAGGATAGGAAACTATATTCAGTATCATGTAATAACCTATAATGGAAAAGAATATGTAAAAAGAGGGCCTTCAAGTGCTCTTCACATCAGTTATTCTGTATGGGTTTCAATGACATAATAACCCACATTTTATTCAGATCAATTTGTTCTGAGCCTTTAAGTTGTGCTTTAACTTGACTGTTCTGATTGGAAGCTCTCTTCAGTCAGGCACACTTTCCTCCTGCATGGCAGCCTCTTGACAATCCTAATCAAGACTGCAGAATCCAGAGCAAATAAATGGTCATTTTGCCTAACCCTTGAAGAGACTCCTCTCTCTCCTTCCACAATCAACTCAAGGAAGTTTTATTGAGCACTTGCTATGAGATGATAATATCTGAAAATCACTAAGAATTCCCCATTGTAAAATGAAAGGAAAAAAAAACCCAAAAGTTGCTCAGTGTTACACATGTTATGCAGGACCTTTAGTATTGTGACTCCTGCCTAATTTTGAGCCTTATTTCCAGCTATTCAGCTGCCTCTGCCCTCATCCACCCCAGCATGCACACATGAGCCCACATGATATAGGCACACCTGTTTGCTCTTCTCTAAATATATTGTGTTGTGTGTGTGTGTGCACACACATGCATGAATGTGTGCAAGTGCGCTCATGCTGTTCCCTTTGTGTGGGCAACTTCAGTCTACCTGGGGGTTCAAAGTCAACTTCCAAATTTAACCCAATTTTCTACCTGAAGCCTTTCCTGCATCCTCAGTTTCCAAATCAGTTAACCAATCAGTCAGATCCACTCCCAAGGCAATACTATTAGAGTATTGAGACATTTATTAGAGATAAGTGCTGACGTGGAAAATGGACTTGTGGGTGCCAAGGGGTAGGTGGGAGGGGGAAGGATGGAGTGGGAGTTTGGGAATAGCAGATGCAAACTATTATATATAGAATGGATAAACAACAGGGCCCTACTGTATAGCACAGGGAACTGTGTTCAATATCCTGTGATAAACCATAATGGAAAAGAATATGAAAAAGAATGTGTGTGTGTGTGTGTGTGTGTGTGTGTGTGTGTGTGTGTGTGTATAATATATATATATATATAACTCAGGGCTTCCTTGGGGCTCAGATGGTAAAGTGTCTGCCTGCAATGCAGGAGACCCAGGTTCAATCCCTGGGTTAGGGAGATCCCCTGGAGAAAGAAATGGCAACTCACTCCAGTATTCTTGTCTGAAAAATCCCATGGATGGAGCAGCCTGGAGGGCTACAGTCCATGGGGTCACAAAGAGTTGGACACGACTGAGCGACTTCACTTTCACTTTCATATATAACTCAGTCAGTCTGAAGTACACCTGAAAATAATGCAACGTTGTAAATCATCTATATTTCAATAAAATAAAATTTTAAAAATGATACTTGCTTACAGTCATCTGTAATCCCAATAGACTCAAAAGCAGAGGCTTTGTCTTGACTATGCTATATTCCCACAACTAGCACAGTGTCTGGAACACAGTAATGTGTGGGAAATGTTGAGGGATGGAAAGAAGGAAGGAAGGAAGGGAGGGAAGAGGAATTCCTCCCTTTACTAGACCTTGAGTTCCTTCAGGGTAGGGTAGGTACTACATCTTACTCACTTTTGTACCCACAGTGGCTTGTACACAGGAGTGACCATGGGTGCGTGCTAAGCTGCTTCAGTTGTATCCAACTCTTTGCAACCTATGGACTGTAGCCCACCAGGCTTCTCTGTCCATGAGATTCTCCAGGCAAGAATATTGGAGTGGGTTGCCATTTCCTCCTCCAGGAAATCTTTCTGACCCAGGGATCGAACCCGCGTCTCCTGCATCTCCTGCATTGCAGGCAGATTCTTTACCGCTGAGCCACTAGGGAAGCCCTATACACAGGAGACCTCTGTGAAATTGAAAGCAGGTAAAAAAAATATTCTTAAATACAAAATCACTAAATAAACAGCTACACCCCAAGTGCTTACAGCCTAAAAGTAGAATAGTTTAACTGGGAAGGAAAACAGACAACCAGCTCCATGTGCTCTAGAAGTTCAGAGAAGGGAAAAGTGAGTGAGGACTGGATCTGTGTAGGACAGCATTTCTCAAGCTGTGATATGCAGTGAGGAGTTTGTTTAAATGGAGAAGCTGACTGTTGGGCTGCACTCCACAGGCCTGCAAGCCCTGTACCATGGCCGAAGAAAGGCCCCAGAGTCAGTGACAGAGGCATCAGTGGTTTAATGAATGGAGGATTTTCACACATCTGAAGAAAGGTCCTGGAGCAACACCGCACTGTGTGGGACTGACAGTGGACAGGACATGGAAGTATTCTTCACTACCAGAGTGGGTTTGTGTGTGTGTGAGATTACTGGCTACAATGGAATTGATGTCAAGTTGGCTCATTAGTTACCAGGGAAACCAGCAGAGGGGTAGGGAGCCTTTGATAAGATCTCCTGATGGAGCTAAAGGTTAGAACAATCACTAGCTGGGGCCCAAGGCAAGTAAGTAGGCATGTACTGATTAGACTCTATGATTAATAGGGAAGGTCAGTCATGTGAGTAAGGTGGAGCAGGCACTGGTAGAGCAGGGGATGTACAAAGAGCAAGAGAAGAGCCATCTTGAATGGCCTGATCATAAACTAGTTGAATAGTCTGGGAGGTTCAGTAGTCTAAGCACTGAAGAATTGATGCTTTTGAACTCTTGAGAGTCCCTTGGACTGCAAGGAGATCCAATCAGTCCATCTTAAAGGAAAACAGTCCTGAATATTCACTGGAAGGACTGATGCTGAAGCTGAAACTCTAATCCTTTGGCCACCTGATGTGAAGAACGGACTCATTGGAAAAGACCCTGATGCTGGGAAATATTGAAGGCAGGAGGAGAAGGGGATAATAGAGGATGAGATGGTTGGATGGCATCACTGACTCAATGGACATGAGTTTGAGCAAGCTCTGGAAGTTGGTGATGGACAGGGAAGCCTGGTGTGCTGCAGTCCATGGGGTTTCAAAGAGTCAGACACGACTGAGCGACTGAACTAAGTCTGGGAGGTGCCCATAAATCAGCATTTCTAATAGACTTCTAAACAATGCTGATCCTGCTGTGTGGGCACCATACTTGGAGTAGCAGTGAAGATGTAGAAAGCCTTCTTGGAGAAGGCACTTATGCTAGGTGCAACGGGAGGAGCAAGAGGCAGGAAGAACAATATAAGCCAAGAAACAGAAGCAGGAAAGATCAAGTTTAATTAGCAGAGAAGTAAATGGAACCAGGTAAACAGAGCAGAGCGTTCTTATAAGAGAGTAATGAGTGAGAAGGCTAGAGAGGTTGACATCGGACCACACGCACTCCCTCTGGTAGTGAAGAATACTTCCATGTCCTGTCCACTGTCAGTCCCACACAGTGAGGTGTTGCTCCAAGACCTTTCTTCAGATGTGTAAAAATCCCCCATCCATTAAACCACTGATGCCTCTGCTGACTCTGGGACCTTTCCTCGGCCATGGAGCTTGGCAAGTACAGGGCTTGTAGGCCTGTGGAGTGCAAGAAATGTTGTCCTGCATCAAAGCCTCTTTCAAGGATTCTGGACTTGCCATTGTAAATCCTTAAGAACCTGATGTATCATCATCACACCTTATATAATTATAGAAGTGTTTGGTTTATAAAACACATTTTTTACACATTAAGGTCATCTGATCCTCACAACAACACGGGGAGTTAGGTCAGGGGTTTTCTTTTCACTCTATTTTACAGGCCAAGGAAACTGAGGCTTACAGAAGTGAAGTTACTTTTCAAGTTTATCCAAACTTGGATTAGAGACAGTAGTCAAACCAAGTTTTTATGACACCCACTCAAAAGTAATTTTTCATCACATCATGTTGTAGATTGCCACTTTAAAACAGAGGGTCTTGAAAAAGGGCACTTGTGAAATTATCTTCACATTATTTCAATCTTCTCTTTAACTGCAGCTCATTATCTGGCTAAGGAAAATCTGCCTTTAGAATTATAATTCTCTGACCCAAAAGGCTATTAATTTCCTTCTATTTAGTAACTGAAGGATTTCTCCCTGCCCCCTCCATTCTCACTGTATGTTAAAGAAGAATGAAATTATTGGAGGAAGAATATGAGGAAGCCTCTGCTAATCTATTTTGTTCGAGAAAATTAAATGGAACTAGTGGGAATCTCTTAATGATAGCATCAGAGTCTCCTCCCAGGGGCCTTCTTTTGTACTTTCACTTGCCATGCATCTTTTGTTTGTATCTCCCAGCCTGGAGACTTGATCACTCTGTTGTTGCTTATTGTGACCTTAGAGGAGTCTAGTGTTTCCAAATTTCCCTTCTTTAGTGACTTTTTTTGAGACTTGTAGGGCTAGGGGACTGATGCTGTGACATCAGTGTCATCTTTTCTGATGTTTTCTCTCCAGTTGGAAAGAATGAGTTTTGCCATGTTGGAATTAAATGGGTCCAAGTTCCATCTAAGCAGCTCAAGAATTAAGAGGCACTTTTTCTAGGAAGAAGAGAGAGAGAGAGATGGACTCAACTGAAAGGTCTACAAAACTTGTGTCATCAAACAGGTGATAGAAACCTAGGAGGTTCTTGAACTTATGGTTGCTGGGGGGGGGCGAGGGGCGGGAAGGGATAGTTAGGGAATTTGGGATAACCAGCAAGGACCTACTGTAAAGCACATGGAACTCTGCTCAATGTTATATGGCAGCCTGGATGGGAGGGGGTTTGGCAGAGAATGGATACATATATATGTATGACTGAGTCCCTTCACTGTTCACCTGAACTACCACAATATTTTTTTTATTATTTTTGCCATACATTGTCATGATATCACCATGGGTTTACATATGCTTCCCCTCCGGAACCCCCCTCCCTCCTCCCTCCCCCCCGGGAAATCTCGCTGCACCAG